>APFE030283101.1:89308-104635 GCA_000404065.3 Pinus taeda | reverse complement strand
AAACAAATTAAAAACAAAATCTAAGAGGCAAAATGGAAAAAATTGAAATTTTCTAAGCTTTTGACAGGGGTACGCAAACAGCTTGTTTACACAGGTGCGTGTACGCTCTGTGCACAAAGCAAAAGTGCGTATAGGTACGCACTGTACTTAACACAGAGGGTGCGTACTACTCTCAAAAATCAAGAAAAAGAAAATCTAACTCAACTCTAAGCTATGCCACCCAAATTCACAGTCAATCAGTGAAAAACCAAAAAAGAAATGACTCTTTTCAGATCAAAGTATCACTCAAAGGAAAAATCAATCACATCAATGGATTCCCCAGCGGAGTCGCTAATTTGTCATGTGGAAAGAGTTATTTTTGCTGACAAAACTAACCTCCCTAGGAGTTTAAGACTCTCTAGTGACAAACAAAACAAACAAAAGCAATCCTTCTCTAAACATACATTATTCTATGAGAAACCAAGTGTTTTTCGATCCTACCTCAAATCCCATGCTTGTTGTAGGAGTCCAGCCTCGCTGATCCAGATGAGCTCCTCCTTCACTTTGAAACCTGCATACACTAACAGTCAAACGATTACATAACACCTGAATATTCCATAAAACAAAGCATATTCATCATATAGACCAAGGAGTACATGAAACAATTCATAAACAACAAATCATTGAGAAGAATGGACTTATTTGTATTAAGGAAACAAAAAAGGAACCATTACAACCTGAGCCTTGGTGTTGTGCAAGCTCCTCCCAGGGTCCAGCAAGAGTTTTCCTCCACTTTGACAAGCTCACCCACCTCCAAATGAAAACTAGAAAGGATGGTAATCTCTCCTCACAAGCTTACAATGGAAGTCCTAATTCCAGCAGCATCTACGCTTTGGAATGTTCAACTTTCAACCTCCCCTCCTCTGGCCCAAGGCCTGTATTTATAGTGTTCTAGAGGAAGTTATTTAGTTCCAACATCAATGGGATACTCCCTCTTTTGGATGGGGTAGCTCCTCTCTTGATGGGATAAGTTCCTCTATCATAAGGGTGCATGAACCATCTGGAGTCGCTCAATACACGTCAAACACTCTTCTAGAAACCTCTAGAAGTGACAACAAGTAACTTTTTAAAGATGAAACTCGCACCTTTTGACCTTTACAGGGGTACGCACCCATCCTTTGACTTACAGAGCGTACAAGTACGCGGGTACAATGTGTTTGGGATGCGTACACGAAGGAAAGGTAGAGAGAACCTGCGTACCCATAGATAAACATGATTTTTAATGACTTTCTCTCTTTTTTGAAGTTTGACATGGAGAGCAGAGGAATAAGGCTTGACAAGGAGGATAATATGACTATTGATGGAGCCATATTAACTGCAGATAGTCATGGTGACAAATTTCAGTGTAACAGGAGGAGGCAGAGAGAGGGAGGGAGATAGTGAAAAAGATGGAGGGCAGAGAGAGAGAGAAAGAGAGAGTGATTGGGGGGAGAGAGAGAAGTGGGAGAGAGGGAGTGAGTGGAAGATAGAGAGAGGGGAGAGAGAGAGAGAGAGAGAGAGAGAGAGAGAGAGAGAGAGAGAGAGAGATGGAGTTGGAGTGGGAGGGAGAGGGAGGAAAGAACAAAAACATAAAGAGATAGAGGAGGAGAGAGAAATGAGTGAGAAGGAAGAGATGGAGAGAGAGTGAGGGAGAGAGGAGAGGAGGGAAGAAAATGAAGAGGAAAGGGTAGAGATAGGGAGAGAAGAGCAAGGGAGAAGGATGGAGAAATAGAGATGGAGAAGGACACGGAGGGGAGCAGATAATGATAGAGTTGGACGGAAGACAGCAAGAGAGAGAGGGAGAGTGATTTGTGGTGGGTGAGATAGAGGGAGGTAGGAGATAAGGGATAGAGAGTAAGGAACATAGAGATGAGGAGAGAGATGGAATTGGAGGGGGAAAGAGAGAGAGGGAACAAGAAAAACATAGAGGGAGAAAGGTGGAGAGAGAGAGGGGGTGGCAAGGGAGTCATGGAGAGAGAGTGAGGGAGAGAGGAGAGTGGGAGGGAATAGAGAAAAGGATATAGATAGAGAGGGAAAGTGTGTGTGTGTATGTTTGGGGAGTGAGATAGGGAGAGGGAATAAAAAAGAGACACAAATACAAATATAGATATTATATAGTATTATATAACCAAAATAGATCCATATTAACCCTATAACTATCAAGTTCCAAGAGGGATCCAAACCCTCGAGGTGCAGACCTTTCCTCAAGTTTTTCACTAGAAAAAAAAAAGTTTACACCTCGAGAGATTGGATCCCTCTTGACCATTGATAGATTCGGGGTTAAGATGGGTCTAGGTCAGCTAATATGAAATTAAAGTAGTTTTTATTTGCTATTATAGTCTTAAAAATTGAAATTTCTCTTCAAATTAATTTCAATTTGGAACTAGATCAAATTACATTCAATGAATGGATTTTTAAAAAATACATAAAATAATTTTTTTATTAAAAAATATATCTTTAAAATTACAAATTATTAGACTTAAACAATGCAAGGTTGGCTCACTTATGGACAAGATGAGGATGAAGAAGTGTTTAAGGATGACCTTTCAACCAATCTTTAACAACCTTTCAATCCCATATCACTTGTAATTTTAGAGTTCTTGACACAATTAAGATGGCTAACATAAAAAACCGATCCATATTATTGTAGTACCTATTAGGTAGTTTTAATTTTATTCTTAGACTAAATTAGTCATTCATGTTAGTCATTTTTAGTTGTACTACTTATTAGCTAGTCAAATATTTTAACTTGCGAAAAAATTGGTGATTTATGTTAGTTGTCGTTAGTTTGGTCACTTAAGAATTCTCATTTTTGGTATTAATTCACCTGGAAAAGATTTGGCGACTAACGTTTCTAGTCACCTAGTCACTAGTTTCTCATTTTCTACTAGTGTGGTGTGATATCTATAGTAGAATTTATTTTAATATTTACTGAAGGGTTTTCATAAATAACTTATTGGAAAATAAGTAGGTAAAATAAATCAGTTGCCCCTGTGAAAGAATTTTCACATGGTATCAAAACATGTAATCAGAGAAGGGAAGGTAAAATCAATTATCGGTGGAGATCATGACACAGAGGCATCTACATGAGGAGACTCATGCAAATTTTCATAAAATTGCACAAGAGAGTAATTTTGATTTCTCTATGTTGGCTTCCAATTTGGAAAAAGAAATTGTTTGTGTGACAATCTCTGCATCATTATAGGTATGGTATATAACTATGGAGCCTCCTGGCATATGACAGGAATCCCAGAATGTTTCTTATTTTATCAGGAGGAAAGGATGAATTTCTAGATCACCATGGGGAATAAAGAAAAGTGTACTCCGGCAGGTAAAGGTACCATAGTTTTTCAAATATAAACGGGAGAGCGGTTCTTTTCTATCAATGTGTTGTATGTACCAGGACTAGGGAAGAATGCAATTTCTGTATCGCAACTTCAAGGCAAGGGATCTAACGTTTTCTTCACCAAGGAGAAAGTATACATCAAACACCCGAGCTAGAAAAAAAGTGCAGGTCGGAATCAAAAGTAATAGGCTGTACAGGTTACAACTAGAATCACCAATGCCACTGATAGGCAGTAATGGAGACAAGGGTTTGGATGAACTATGTCATGTAAGAATGGGACATTTGCACCATGGGGCTCTGAGAATTATAAAGAGAACTATAACAGGAGTTCTAGATCTTAGTACAGAATGAGATGATGTATGCAGAGGATGTGCTCTTCGAAAGTATGCCAAAGCAGTGTTTCCTAGAAGTAAAAATAGGTCCAAGAGTGTACTATGATTCATACACTCAGATATCTACAGACCTATTTCCACTAAAGCTCTTAGTCGTGCCGAATACTTCGTCACCTTCATTGATGACCACTCAAGGAAAACTTGGATTTATTTTTTGAAAACCAAGGACAAGGTTTTATGTTGATTCAGAAAGTTGAAGGCTCTGGTGTAGAACTTGATAAGGAATAAAATAATTTTTTTTCACTCAGATAATGGTGGAGAATATGCCGATAATAACTTGATTTTTTTTGTGCTAAGGAGGGAATTAGAAGAGAGTGAACAACTCCTTACAATCCGGAGAAGAATGGAGTAGGAGAAAGGGAGAACAAGACTATCATGGAAGCAGCTAGGGCTATGATGTATGATCAGGATATGCCAAAATTCTTGTTGGCAGAAGCATGCAACGCATAAGTCTATGTCCAGAATAGAACGCCTCATCAGGCATTGGGTAAGATTTATCTAGAGAAAGTCTTCACTGGAAAGAATCCTCAAGTGAACTATTTCAGGATATTTGGGAGTTTAGCATATTTCCATATACCCAAGGAGGAAAGGAAGAATTTAGATCAAACTGCATAGAAAGGATATCTAGTGGGATATAGTGATAATGCTAAGACATATAGAATCTATCTTCCAAGGATAAGGAAGGTAGTAGCTTAATGAGATGTGAAGTTCATGGAAGATAGGGCCTTCAGAAAATCTCGAGAAATGCCTTTCGAGGAGTAGTCAAAAGACGAGCCATTTGTCAAACCACTTTAACCAATTGAAGACAAGAATTCTTCCCCAGAATAGGAAGAATCACAGGAGGAGGAGGAGCTAACACATGAGAAAGAAACATTTACATATTATATAAAACGCAGAATATTTCATTGGTGCACCAAGAAAAAATAAAAGGGAGCAAAAAAAACCAGATAGATATCAAGCATTGGTAGCTCAAGATGGGGAGCCTTCCAGTTTTCAGGAGGTCTCTCAACATCAGGTTTGGTTGGATGTGATGGTAGAGGAATACAAGTCTATAATGGTGAACAATGTCTGGGAGGCAGTGCTTAGGCCTCTAGATAGATCGGTGGTAGGTTCGAGATGGATCTAGAAGATTAAATACACTACAGACGATAGTGTGGAAAAATAAAAATCTAGGCTTGTGGGCACGAGGTATGCTTAGAAGAAAGGAATTGACTATGAGGAGACCTTTTCCTGAGTAGCTAGGTATACATCCATTAGAACTGTGATATCTCTTGCATCACATATGAGATAGGAGATTCACCAGATGGATGTCAAAATGACATTATTGAATAGGGTAATAGAAGAGGAGGTAGACATTGAACAGTCATAAGGCTTTGGGAAACATGAGAACAAGTCTCATGTATTCATATTAAAGAAAGCCTTGTATAGTCTGAAACAGGCACCTAGAGTGTGGTATGGTCGATTTAATTCCTTCTTGTAGAAGATGGGGTTTGTCAAGAGTGACACAGATCGAAATATCTACTATCTAGTCGTAGAGAATGAGCCTCGAATCCTAGTTATATATGTGGATGATCTCTTCCTGGCAGGGTCATCAAGGACTGCAAGAAGAATATAGTCACAAAATTCAACATGAAGGATTTGGGATAGATGCATTATTTTCTAGGGTTGGAAGTTTGGTAGCTAAAGGGGAGATATTCCTTAGAAAAGGGAGATATGCTACAAAAATTGTAAAGAGATTTAGGGTGTGTGACTATAGACCCATGGCTACTCCAATGATCACCAACTAGAATAAAATTGATGCATCAAAAGGCAAGGATGTTGATCCCACCATATATAGCCAACTCATAGGGTTTCTGATGTATCTGGTCAATACCAGGCCAGACATTTGTTACGTTATCAACACCCTCAATCAGTTCATGGTGGAATTGAAGAGGGCACGCTAGGAAACAACCAAACATGTTCTCATATATATAGGGAACAATTGATTATGGACTCTTGTAAACTAGGAGTAAGAATATCAGATTGAATGGATTTACTGATGCAGGTTAGGCTGGAAGTTCTGTGGATCCGAAAAGTACCTTTGGGTATTGTTTCAACATTGGATAGGGAATGACCTCCTGGTGTAGTAGGAAAGGGAAATCAATGGAAGTGGAATATATGGCTGCAAGCACAACTTCATGCGAAGCCATATGGATTAGAAAACTTCTTGTGAACCTATTCAAGAGAAATATGAAAGCGACCAAGATCATGTGTGATAATCAAAGTTGCATCAAGCTCTCTAAGAATCCAATATTTCATGATCATTCAAAGCACATTGATATTCAGTGTCACTTTGTCAGAGATTGTGCCGAACAAGGAGCTTCATAGTTGAGCTACACTCCTATAGGAGAATAGGTGGTGGAAATCCTTACCAAGGCCCTCAAAAGAACAAAGTTTGATTACTTTAGGGAGAAGATGGGAATGATAAATAATCCATTTCAGTAGAGGAAATGGGTATGATGTTGCAGTGCAGATGAAATGTTGGGATGAAGGACCAGTAGTAGCATGGATGTAGAGGAAGTTGTAGTGTAGATGTAGTGTTGGGAAGAAGGACAAACAATAGCCCAGGTGGAGAGGGAGTTGCAGTATAGATGTGGCAGTGGCAATGGTAGAGCCGCGGGCATTAGTACAAGAAGAAGTGTTGTAGAGGATGTTGGGCAGGAAGGAAAAACATCAACACAGGTACCCGTGAATGATGATCACGGTGATACTAAGCTATGCAGTATTAATAGATCACATTCCTCTCTAAGAGGGAGTGTTGATTTGCAGTAGCATCGAATGTGATATAGCCATGAAAATTGGTGGAGAGACTAAAGCACATGAGATCTCTAGCACTTAGAAACCAATTTGGAAAATTCCATTTGGATGAAAAGTTATTGAAATAATTAATATTTCTAATGAGGTCCTAAGTCTAAACTTAGGAAAATAAAAATATTAATGGGTATTGATAAAGAAAGGATAAGAAGATTCTAAGATATGAAAATTATGTCTATTTTAACATTAGCCATTGATTAGGGAGTTAATCTTAATCATTCATTCATCAACAGGAAAAGTATAAGAGAAGGCTTGAGCATTAGTTAGAAATAGACTGAGGGAGACTAGTCAGTTCGATTTCTGGAGTGGGGTTTGATGAGAAATTCGAACTAGAGGTCTGGATTTTAGAAAAAGCTAGTGAGTATAGAGCATAGAGGCAGGGATAGTGTCGGAGGATCAGTGCAAAGATTAGAAAGGAAGATAGAGAGGGAGTAGGACTGCAATCACTAGAGGGACTGGGTGGGTGACGTAGAAATGCGCAGTACTGACGCAGAGAGGAATAGTGCTAACATAGAGGGTTTGGGATATGCACAGAGCCTAGCTGGTCTGATTCTAAGCCTAATAGAGGTATCGGAAAAATTATCTCTATCAGGTGAGAAAATTTGGCACCCACTATACTCAGAAAGTCTGCTTAATCATAAAAATCCTGCTCTACTGCACTAGTTTTCCCAAGTTGGATTTTTCTGGGGACAATTATCAAAAAATTTCTATGTTGCTTTGTTTGATTCTTGGTCATGTATATGTTTTTGTATCATGGTGTGATATTTGTTGTATAATTTATTTTAATATCTACATAAACGTTTTCACAAATAACTTATTGGAAAATGAGTAGGTAAAATAAATTGGTTACTACAGTGGTAGAATTTTCACAGTACTTGGTGAGACCTCTCCAATAGGGCATCATATGCACCAAACAGAGATAATATGACCAAGCTATGACCTCCAAAATTTTAATACTGAACTAACCCCAATGGGGCCAACAAACTCTTGTTGTTACATCTCGTGGGTTTAGGGTTTTGGTTGTTTAATGTTTTCTCATGTTTTCCAACAATAAATCAGCCCTTGAGCCTAGTTGTAACAATGTTCAGAGGCATGTAGCCACCACATCTCTTCTCAGATATAAGCTACCATTGCCGAATATATCTTATTTCCATTCTGTTTGTAAGAATAGTTTACTATTTTTCTATTAATGAAATGAAGTGATTTTCTACTACATATCTTTGTTTATGAGTATACCAGTAAGTTATTGCGATCCTATTTAGGTTCGGATCAATTCTCGATGTGGTTTAACACCCAGGATGGTCTTCCCCGAGGGGGAGGGTTTTGTAATAGCTGTGGTGAAAATTTCATCTAATAAAAGTTAATAAAGGAAAAATAAGACCATAGGTAAGGAACACGTATTCCAAGTTGAATATTGGGCAAGGATATCCTAGTGGGCATCACTGAATGTTAGTTTTGGCTAATGGAAATTGGCAAAGGCTAAGCCAAAGGCATTAAAAGGAAAAAGAGCATTTTTGGCACATTTATTTATGAAAATAAAGGAAATTAGGAGAAAAGGAAGGTGAAAGGTCATAGGTTGCATGTGAGGAGCAAAATGTAAAAATATACTAGAAAATGAATAAATTAAATTCCTCATTAATAAAATGGCTTTTGAAGATTAGTTGGGAGGGTATTGGCTCAGGAGTGGTCAGTGTAACCCTTTTGTCAGTCCAATTCTGGAGCTCTCTCATTAATCTCTCTCTCTCACCCTTAGTCACTAAGAGTTTTCTTCCATCACTATAGCTTCGGAGCAAGAAAGAAAAGGCAAGCAAAGGGAAAGGAAGGAAAGCAAGGATCAAGGAAGAAGAGTAGGATTAGGTAACTTCAATAGGAATACTTGTAGTTAACCTTTTTCATGCATGATTTCATAGCTAGTTTGGACATGCATGCCTTTGCATGTTGGTGTATGGTTCTCTGTGCGTCGGTGGCATGGTTTTGTCAAGTTCTAACAATGATTTTTAGCCTAGCATTTCCTTTTTTCAGATGCCATGGTGTTTGGATGTTTATTTTAGTTTTTTATCTTTGGCTTTCCGGATGGATTTCAAAATTCAGGGCATATGTGGTCTCAATGTTAATTCGCAAAGGCCTAGGAATCCTTTCACCAGTTTTTGTGCGATACATGGTAAATCCTGAAGTAGAAGTCTCAATTTACGACCTAGTGATATGGGTTTAGACTATGGTAAAGACTGAGATACTAATCTCAATTTAGGGCCTAGTGATCTCAGAATGTATTGCGATAAATCCTAATAGATAAAGATATAAAAATTTCCTCAAGGATAGTGATGGATTCCAGATGGCATTCCAATTTTACTTTGGTTGTGATTGGAGCACAAGTTTTGGTGTGATCATGGTTTGGTGAGGGTGGAGGTGGTTTAACCTCTAGATTCCCTTCGTTGTTCTTAGATTGGTTGTTCTTTGACATCCCACATTCATGTTTTGAATATGGAATGGGGGTGACTCATTGAAAGAGAGATTTGGTTCAGCCATGTGTATCTTCGAGTGGTACATGTAAGTCCCGAACCTAGTCAGATTTGCTTGTGATTAATACAAGCTAAATTCCCTTACTGTTGTATTGGTTTATATGTGGATTTAAGGGCTACCATATCGTTGATATTTATATGGTTTAATGTTGGTTATAAACATGGTTATGCGACTGGTTGATGTCATGGCTATTTCATGTATCTACTTGTAATTGTTAAATGGATGGATGAAACACCTAATTGGTTATATCATAGTCCAATGGAGAAGGTGGTCATCCTTCTAGTTATGTTTCATAAGTTGTTTCAGTCATTTTTGCTTTGTCTTGTATCTTAGACCTATAACTTGCATTGATTCAATGTGTTTGACAGAATGTCAGTCCTGGTTGGGGATTCTCAAACCTAGTCCTAAGGTTTATTTTTTATTTATCAATATTGTTATCATGTCCTTGATGGATTATGAAGGTTGTAGCAATTTCTTGGTAGAATTCAGGATTTTGGGCTAGAAAAGTGGTTGAAATCTCGCGGTTGTTGGTATAGGTATGTTGAAAAAAGTCCACAGTCACTGAAACATAGTCCTATGAGAGAAACTTTGAATTGTTGGTTGTTTTATTTCTTATAGCATGGGAGAGAATTTGGGTTAAGAGGCTTAAAAAATTAGTGGGACCCAGGGAAAACATATTAAGTGGCTGACATGTCTCCTAGTGGTGTAATTATTGTTGTGGATGGGTTTGTTTGATTAGTTCCATCGATTCCATTTCCTTATGGTCGTCAAGGAGATTAAATCCTTTATAGTAACCTCTCACATCACATGTATGCCCGGCCGGTTGGCTTCTTGTGTGGACCTAGGAGGAGGGGGTGTTATAGGTACAACAAGGTAAGATATCTAGAATATTGTTATATTTATTTATGAACTGACAATTATGTGTTTATGGAAGTATGATGAAAGGGATTTCATGGAAAATGAGGCTTGCATGAAATCTTTAAGAAGGATCAAGTTGATCTTTCCCTTAGAAGAATTGGGAACCCATGGGATTGCGGCATGGTGTTGGTTGTTAATCTTATTCTTTTGGTCTTTTGTAGCTTTATTTGCGCCTAGTGTATGGCCATACTACTTTATTTAAGGTGTCGTATTTTTATTGCTTTTCATGGTTTTCTTCTTGTTTGTGTTTATTCTTGCCTTTTATGTTTTGAGGGTGTTGGGAATTGGTTGGGAAAGAGGAAATTTAATGGAGCTCAGAGAGAGATGAATGAAACCTAGCAGGTAAAGTAAGATTTGAATGAAGGATAATGCATGAGTAAGGGTAGTTGAATGTAAGAATATGACAATCGGTTGGATTGTTTTGGTCAATTACTATAAATGGACAGTTGTCATACAATCATGAACAAGGTAATCATGAAGGTAAGGTAAAGAGATTTGAGTCGTGATATGCCTTGGCTATGTCGGGAAGTATTGTTCTCAATGTTGTGCATGGATAAAGGGCGTTCTCTTAACATTGACCTCATGTTATCTTGTAATTATGTTGTGATCATGATCATGATGTTGTTTATATATGTATACATGTACATATGTATTTATTTCGTGTTTGATTGGGTCATCATTGATCATGGCTGTTTAATGTTAATGTTTATATGTATATATGTGTGTATATATGTTGTTGTCTAACTAGATCATGATCGTTTTATGCTAATGTTTATGTATCTATGTATCTATGTATCTATGTATCTATGTCATTGTCCGATAGAGTTTTGATTTGTCATTCTTGTGGAGGAATGATTGCTTATGCAGGTGAATGGCTTGAAGATATTCCTGGCCCTATGAGGAATCAAGTGGGAAGAGTATCCCTAACAGGTTTATGAGGTTACTATCATGTGGATATGAGTTTATATTATATGTTTATACTATGCCTATGTTAATGTTATGAACATGATATGTTAATGGATACATTAGCGGAATTAAAGTAGTGTTCTCTATGAGATCATGGGACAAGCATGGATTATGGAGAGACACTGGAAGAAATGTTGCTTGGTAGAGACAATTTGGTCTTTGGATGTGCAGTGCTACTATTGTGTATATGTTCTCCACATTGTATATTCAGTGATTATACATATGGTGTTGCGTGCCTGTTGTATATATCGTGTTGTCTACATATCCCATATGTAGTGTTGGATATAGATGGCGATATGTACATGTTGGATATGTAGTGTTGTGTATGTATTGTATTGTGTCCATGTTAGATATGAAGTTTTGTGTGCATATGGTGTCGTTCACATGTGGGACATGCAATGCTATGTACATATGGTGCTATGTATATGTTATATATGTAGTGTTGTGTACATATGGTGTTGTGTGCATGTTATACATGTGGTGCTATGCACATATGGTGTGGTGTGCATGATTTTACATGTGGCGTTATGCGAATATGGTGCCATGTACATGTTGTACATGTGGTATTGGGTGCATGTGGCGTTTTCTACATGTTGTGTTGTGCACATGTGGTGTCATGTACATTTTATGCATGTGGAGTTTTGTACATGTGGTATTGTGTACACATTATGCAAGAGGTGTGGTGTACATGTGAAATTGTGTAGGCATTGTGTATATGGTGTTGTGTACATTTGGTGTTGTGCACGTGTTGTGTAAGTGGTGACATGTACATGTGGTGTTGTATACACATTATGCAGGTGGTGGTATGTACATGTGGTACTGTTTACATGTTGTACATATGGTACTAGTGTACATGTCGTATTGTATTCATGTCGTACATGCTATGTCGCAGGTATGTGGTACTATATATGTTCATTGTGTAGTCATGGTATAGAGACATGTTTATTCATTGTGTTGTACTTTTTCTACGTATGCGTATTGTGTTATGGTGTACACCAGGTGTAAGTGTATGTATTATGTGTGTTGTAAACTGTTTGTATGTGTATGTGGTTGAAGAGAAGGCATTGGATGTTTTTCAGGTGTGGCAACCAATCCCTTGTGCATATAGAGAGGACAAAGGATAAAGGTAGAAGAAAATGATTAATTGAAGGATGTGTATCAGTGTTTTATTTTAGCTTTGATTATGCATGTGAAATATGAATATGATTTATGATAGCTACATGTGATCAAGGATTTTCATATATGATGGTTTTTTTTTGAGCTAACTGAATGTGATATGTTTACACATGATGACTTGGTCAAGAGAAAGTGTAGCTTAGTAACGAGATACTGATGAGGTATTGTTGGGAGCGAGATCTTCCAAGGGTAGTTTTGCGGCTAGAAGACCATCTTTGAGTCAAATTTGTAATAAAATTGTAAAGAATCTTGTTATGAAACCAGCTCAAGAAAATATAGAAAAGATAAATCCACGCCTTAGAATTTAGCCTCTTCGAGGGGGGAACCTCCTTTAAATTACATAAATGAACAATTCTTGGATGATTCAAATGAAAAAACCTCCTTTCTATATATAGGAGTCTAAGGAGTCACATATAACTCACCCGACCTAACAAATATAATAAATAATAGCCACAAAAAATAAAACATAGAGGGATTCTTAATGGGGCTATCCAGTAAATTAAAAGTTATGGCCCAATAAGGGGCACAACAATTAATAAGGGATACAACTACATAGTCATGGGAGTAATCATATATTATAGGGACGTATCATGCCCTCTCCTTTAAAAAAAAAAGTGTTGTCTCCAACGCTTGAAGTGTTATGGATTGTCTTATTGTATAAAATTCTCATACTCCCATGTGGAATCTTAGCAGAAAGTTCGTTCCACTTGATGAGATACTCCGAAATCTTGATCGGAATTTCATCAGCTTGTCAAGTTCTTGTTTCTGATGACTGCTTCCGGTGTTCCAAGTATAATTTTCCTTCCTCTGGTCCAAGTTTTGGCCAATCATTGTTTTGAACTGGAGCTTGTCGCCTATAACCTTCTCTTAAACATGAAACATGGAAAATTGGGTGCACTCGAGATGTTGTAGGAAGCTCCAATTTGTATGCCATAGTACCAATCTTCTGCAACACCTTGTAAAAACCATAATACTTTGGTGATAATTTATTATCCTTCTTAGCTTGCTTGAGGGACATTTGTTTATGTGGTTGTAGCTGTAGGAATACCCAATCACCTACATCAAAACTTCTTTCACTATGATATTGATCTTCCTGTTGTTTCATTATGTTTTGTGCCAACATGAGGTTATCCTTTAAGAGTTGGAGGACCTGTTGTTGATGTTCAATGTGATGTTTCACTGCTTGAGCCTTAGATTTTTCTCTTAAATATGATGTGATGGATAGTGGCTGATATCCATAAAGTGCCATAAATGGGGTCATTTTTGTTGCTATATGGAAGGAAGTGTTATACCACCATTCATCCAGAGGCAACCATTTAACCCATTCTGTTTGTTTATCAGAGACAAAGCAATGCAGATATCCTTCCAAACATTTGTTTACTATCTCAGCTTTCCCATCAGATTGAGGATGATAAGATGAGCTATGAGCTAACTGAGTACGAAGACAAGAAAATAATTATGTCCAAAAATTTCCAGTGAAAATGGGATCTCTGTCACTTACAATAATCATTGGGTTTCCATGTAGATTTTGAATTGTTTCCATAAATGCAGTATAAAATGTACTGGCTTTCAATGGATGTCATAATGCAGAAAAGTGTGCATACTTGGTAAGTCTGTCATCTACCACCATGATGACACTCTTTCCCTCAGACTTGGGTAAACCTATGATAAAATCCATTGAAACCACCTCCCAACGTTTCCCTGGAATGGATAAAGGTTGTAATAGACCCGGGGTCTTAATTGTTTCAAATTTATTTTGTTGGAAAACCAAACATTCTGCCACAAACTTTTGAATATCTGATTTAAAGCCATCCCAAAAAATTTCGTTGTTAACCCTGTGGTAAGTTTTTAAAAATCCTGAATGCCCTCCTAAGGGAGAATTATGCAATTCCATAAGAATCTTTTCTTTGGGTTGTGAATTCTTACAGAGGCATAAGCGATCTTTGTACCATAACGAATCATTTTTCCAGCTAAATGTATCAATATACTGGAATCTTGTTGTAACATTCGAATAAGTGCCCACACTTCTTCATCATTCTTCCACTCCTCCCTTGCTTCATTTATACAATCTGGTTGGATAATAGAAATGGCGCACAACAACGCTTCCACATCCTCATCCTTTCTTGAGAGTGCATCTGCCACCACATTTTGCCTTCCTTTTTTTGTAGATGATTTCAAAGTCATAACCCAACATCTTTGTGACCCACTTTTGTTTCTCTTCAGAAGATAATCTTTGTTCTAAAATATATTTAAGGCTATCATGATCTTTTTTTACCTTGAAGTGCCTTCCCATTAGGTAGGGTCTCCATTTCTTAAGTGCATGTAATATTATCAACATTTCCTTCTCATAAATAGCTTTGTTTAAAAACTTTCCCTTGATTGTATGACTTTCAAAAGCAATGGGTCTTTCATCTTGCATTAAAACAACACCAATTCCATTCCTGAAGCATCACATTCCATAATAAAGGTTTTTATGAAATTTGGTGTAGCTAAGACCGGTGCTTGGCACATTGGATCTTTAAGATGTTCAAAAGCCTTTGTAGCTTCTAGAGTCCATGAAAATGAATCTTTCTTCAATAATGTGGTTAGAGGTGCTGCTATTCTCCCATAATTCTTAACAAACTTGCGATAATACCCTGTCAACCCAAGAAATCCTCGCAGATGCTTTATGGATGTGGGGATTTTCCATTCCTTAATGGCTTTAATTTTGCTAGGGTCTACCTTAACTCCTTCATGAGATACAATATGACCCAGATATTCCACCTCTTGTACTCCAAAGAAGCATTTGGATATTTTTGCATATAATTGTTTCTCCTCCAATAGTTGTAGCACCTTGTCAACATGTTCGACATGATCCTTCCAAGACTTGTTGTAGATTAGTATATCAGCAAAAAATACTAACACAAATTTTTTGAGGAAGGGTTTGAAAATGGAATTCATCTAAGCTTAAAATGTAGAAGGTGCATTGGTAAGGCCAAAAGGCATGACCAAAGATTCATAATGACCCTCATGAGTTCTAAATGCTATTTTTGGAATGTCTTTGGTCTTCATTCTGATTTGATGATATCCTGAACGAAGGTCCAACTTGGTGAAGTAAATTGATCCATGCAATTCATCCAATAATTCATCAATGACAGG
>APFE030283101.1:19996-89217 GCA_000404065.3 Pinus taeda | reverse complement strand
CATCCTTCTTGTGCACCAATACTACTGGGGCAGAGAAAGAACTTTGACTCGGTTGAATTATACCAGCCTCTAGCATTTATGCAACCATACGTTCAATTTCACACTTTTGGGCATAGGGATATCTGTACGGCCTGATGTTTGGAGGAACACTTCCTGGATTCAGATGAATAGCATGATCATGATCACGAATAGGTGGGAGACCTTTGGGAGTCTCAAATACCTTGGAATGATTGTCCAAGACTTTTTGGAGATCCGGAGAAATAGATGATTTCGTTGTGGAAACATCTAGTGAACATAATTGTGCAATTACACCTCTTTGTTCCCTTTTTAGAAGATTTGTCATACCGTTAGAGCCCATTAATTCAACTTCCTTTCCTTCCACAGAAAATTTCATGAAGAGTACTTGAAAATTAAAAGCTATTGTACCCAAGGATTGTATCCATTGGACTCCTAGTACAATATCAGCACCCCCCATTGGAATGGAAAGCATTGGGCTATTCAGTACATATTCTCCCATGGATAGCTTGATATTATGGCACTTTCTAGAGCAATTTATCATTCCTCCATTTGCAATCATCACTTGAATCAATTACAATGAATAAAATTATGGCTACTTCCTGAATCAATCAACACTATTACCTTTTTCTTCTTGATTTGTCCTTTTATCTTGATGGTTTGAGCAGTGGTAATTCCAGCCAATGCATTACAAGATATGGTCAGATTCATTTATTCTTTATCTACACTTTTTTCTTGTAGTATATCCTCTTCCTTTGACCTTTCTTGCTCCCTTTCTTCTTCCTCTTCACAATATATGTAGAATAATTTCTTGTTAGCACACTTATGACCTTTAGTGTATTTTCTATCATGACTGTAACAAATCCATTTTGCTCTTTTTTCTTCCAATTTCTGTGGTGTCAACCTTATAGGTTGTTGAAGGCTAGGGGTAACAACACTTCCATATTTATAGTTGTGACTGGTATGCTTCCTGGTTGCCATAATTTTTCTTTCCATTTTTCTTGCTAACATGAATGCCTTCTCTAATGAATCAGGTTCCCAATGGTGAACATCATGTTGGATATTTTCCTTTAAACTGCCTATGAAAACATCAATCCTATGCTCCTCTGGAATATATTTTAACCTTATGTTCAATTTTTGGAACTCCTCAATGTGATCCATTATTGAACCCTTTTGTTTGAGACTTATCAATTGGATAAAAAAAGTGTTGCTTTTTGTATCCTCATAATGTGCTGTCAATTATTCCGTAAAAATTGCCCAAGTGATAATTTTTTTATGAGAGCAAAGCCATTGATACCATATGAATTTATTTGGTTCCAAATATAAAGTTGCAATACATACCTTCTGTGTGTTTTTCACATTATTGAGATCTAAAAATTGCTCCATCTGTAATATCCATGTTGCGGGATCCTTGCAATCAAACTTCCTCATATCAATTTTTAGAACATGGTTGGTCTTCGATCCAACATTAGAGTCTATGGAATCATGATTAACATTTATTTTTTTCGCATCATGAGTTTCCTTTACAACCTTTTCACCATTAGTAAGTATTTCTTGTAGAAACTTTTTCAAATCTGTCTTCAAATTTGCCATGTCTGTCTTCAAATCTGTCTTCAAATCTGCCATGTCTCTCTTCAAATTTGTCTTTGAATCATCCATCTTAGCTTCCATACCATTTATCTTAGATTCCATTCCATTTATCTTATATTCTGCACCATTTATCTTAGCCTCTGTTAGCTTTTGTGAGCGTGACATTTGTTGCACTTCTTCTTGTAATTTTGATATATCATGTAGCATTTCTTCCTCTTCTTCATGAGTCATGCTAGAGCTTTCGGGTTCCTCAGTATGTGTTTGCATTTTATGTCCATGGGTCATCAATTACTGATAATAATGCTTTACTATGCCCTTTGAATTCCTTCAAACCAAGCTTACGCAAAAAAAAAAAAAAAAAAAAAAAAAAAAAAAAAAACTACACACCTTTTTTCACTTTGTAGAAGCCTGATATTGAATCTGATGTATCTCTATAATTTAGGATCATCTAGTTTTGAAATTGTGACCTAGATTATCCTTCTCTGTCCTCTTTCCAAAAACCACCAATCTGATCCAAATTGGATTCTCCAAGGAAGTGTTATGTAAAATCTGCCACAGTGACCTGCTTATCAACTAGTTCAGTAGAGCAAACTTGTATGACGTGCCATGAGTCACTGTTTCAACCTTTGGCTCTAAAAAAATATATAAAAGAAACTACAGTCCATATTCTTTCCGTACCTTCTTATGAAATTTCAACCCGATGCTCAAAACGAAAGTTATGATGATTTTCCCTAGGTCGCCTGTTTAGAATGTAATTCAGGAGTCTGCAAGAAGACCAAGTTCCTGAGATCATATCTCCGCAATTATAGCGTAAAAAGTTCTGAAATTCGGACTTGAGATTCAACGTGATGTCTTCTCAAATGGGTTTTTTTTAGCTTCTAAAATTTTGTAGAAAAGAAGTTATAGAGAAAATGCCACGATGACCTGTTGGGAGCAGCGAAACCCTAGAATCCAAAGCTGTGATACCAAATGTTATGAAACCAGCTCAAGAAAAGATAGAAAAGATAAATCCACGCCTTACAATCTAGCCTCTTCGAGGGGGAAACCTCCTTTACGTTACATAAATGAACAATTCTTGGATGATTCAAATGACAAAACCTCCTTTCTATATATAGTAGTCTAAGGAGTCACAATATAACCCAACCGACCTAACAATAATAATATAAAGCCATGAAAATAACAATAGAGTGACTTTATGGGGCACATTAATAAAAATATGGGGGTAGTAGGGGAACAACAATGTTAATAAGGGCTACAATTACAATAGTAATGGGGTAATCAATAGTATTATACGGACCTATCAACTCCTCATTTTGTGGCCGCAGAATGTGAAGGTGTAATAAGTCATAAAGGGTTGTCCGCCCTTAGTTTTGTAAAGTAAAGTTGACCGTAAGAAGATCTACCTATGGTCTTCAAACCATGGGATTGTATAAAAAGAGCTAACCTCTAAGTAGTTAGAAAGAACAATAATGTAAGAGAGTCATAGCTTAGAAGGAAGAGGTCTATGTTTCAGATCATAGCGTAGGCAGAGGCTCTGTAGTTGAGTGCAAAGAGGCCTAGGGTAGAAGTCTATAACTAAGTGCGTGGACCCTTGCAGCTATGTGCACATGATGGATAGAGTTTATAATCAGTTGGAAGATATCAATAAAGAGAAATATTTTGTAAAGTCTGTATCTTTGTTCTGTTGATGCATCTTGATATGTTACGTATGAATTTCCTTTATTATGCTTATATGATGTGAAAATGAATGTAATTACATTGGAAAACTAAATTTAATTAAGGATATATGTTTATGCAGGCGTTAACTATAATTGTTTGATAAGATAACAAAGTCACTTAGAATAATTTGGGAATTTTCACGGTACGTTGATCTAGTAGTGCCAAAGTACCTGAGCCACCAGTTAGGGCTGCGCGAAGGTTGATCATACCCTTTTGTGGAGGTATTGAAGGGAGGAATATGAGGTTAGGTAGACATAGCCCTAGAGCTAAGTGACCTAAACGAAGGCAGGGATAAATGGAATTAATCGGCATCACTACCATCTCAGGGTGCAGAAACTTGGTTCCAACATCCCGCCATACTGCTTTGTGTGAGGCTTCGGTTCACGCTCTGCGGGCCGATGCCAAAAGGGCAAGTAGTGTGGGGATTTGTTTGGCTAATTAACGTTGAACTTGTGTCAGCCCACATAAAGCCAATAAATGATTATGTTTCTTGGACCAAACTCTGCATAAGAGATGTTTGATGTCGTATCACTGGAATCCAACTAAGAAAGAGATTGGAGACTGGTTGGATAGGAAGATCCACGAATTCATGGGGTGTGAGAACAAAAACCCGTGATTTACAAAGGAACAATGGTTGGATGGATACCTATATACAAAGATCCATGACATATTTTTCTGCTCCTTTCTAGTTGTGCTATACGAGTGGATCGCGAAGCTAGGAGACAACCAAGGAAAGTGGAAATTTGACGGTACTATTATTTGGACCCTGGAGCTACTATAGAAATTGGAAGCATCTGAGGAAAAGATCACCTGCATTTTTTATCATTGGCTCGATCACATCATAGGAGGATTTTTAACTAAATTCACAGTCATCACCTTAGTCAGCTACGCGAAGTGGAAAAAATTACAAAAACAAAGGGAAAAAGGGTCCTGAATATAGTCCGTCAATTTCGCCTCCGTGAGGTGATGAAGAGGGAATAGTGCATGTTTCTCCGTGAAGTGATATTCAGTTAATAAGACAAGGATTCCCATGAATACCACTTCCACCCACACCATGTCCAACTTCACCACCATCACCTGTGACTTCACCCGTACCACCTTCACCTCCACTGCAGTTCAGTATGGAAGATTCAGTGAAGCTGCCTTTCCTCAAAGGCTTAGGGAGTGAAGACCCAGACTAATTCTGGTTCATTGTAAAAGTTGAATGGGAAGCTCAAGGCGTTACAGATGAGAACATGAAGAAGGTGCCCTTGGTTAGTGCTCTGTAGGATGGCCCACTAACCTGGTACATCAAGGACTCTAATGATAAGCTGAATGTTGGAGTGGTATATATACAGATCGCACTAAACAAAGAGTTTAGTAGGCCTAAATCTAAAGCACATTCTATTGTGGGGCTCAAGGAAATGGTGATGCAACTAGGTGAGACACCTTGTGAATTAGATCAGAGATTGAAGTGTAAAATCCATGAAGCTAATATGAACTTGATGGATGGACAACATCATGAGTGGTTTGTGGCTTCACTCCTACCACACTTAAGGCTTTCGCTGTCATAACAAAAGATAATGAATCAGGTGAAGGCATTAGATATTACAATGAGACTGCATGAAACATCGATGCAAGATTTGAATCTGGGGGTTAAGAAGGTCCATGCGCAGTTGAAAAATCTTTGCCTTGAGATGAAAAGATTGAAGTAGGACAAAACAGTCTGTCTAGAGGTGCACGAAGAGGTATGTCATCTGAAATGCAAGAGTGAGGGGCATGACAAAGACCATTGTTTGGTGTTTGTGAAGTATATTGTAGGAGGAGGACCAATGCCTTTAAAGCTGGAAGCTCAAACATGCCCGAACGTGGGGCCTGCATTTTGGTGTGCTATCTATCATGTAGTAGGAAAGCATGCCATGGATAATTGTCAGTTGTTGCAAAAGTTTGTACAGACACCGCAACAGTTGTTTTGAAACTTCTCTAGGTGGGTACGGCATGATGAGCATAATTTTTAGAGTTATAAATTAATGATGGATAGAACTCCCGCCTATAGGGTTCAGTAAAAAACGTGGCCCCCTGACCAGAGCATAGGGATGGCGTGGACAAGATTTCAGTGACGCGGACTATTGGGTAGAAAATTGACCTATCTTTTTCCTGCATTTCCACTCCTCTTTTCATCCCTTTTGTATTCCTTCCCATATATTTACTATCTAAAACTATCAGGTAATTCCCCTTTATCATCTCCTTGGATATTCAATTAATGAAGTAGAGTCATGAGGGTTTTACCTATGCAAACCACTAAAACATGTTATGATCGTAGATTATGGAGCGCATGTGTTGACCTCACGACATATCATAGTAGTTCCGTGATTCAAAGCAACTAATCAACCATGATGAAATAGCATAATTGATTTGAAGCTGTTCTCAACCCATTTTGGATCATTCCTATTATTGCTCTCTCGGTGCTAGTGCTGTGTTGAACATATGTATATCTTTGGGCATATAGTTGTCGGGTTCTTGGGAGAGATGTTACTCCCCTTTGTACTCTATAAAAGACGGGTCATTTTTCTATGAGGGATTAGCCAGACCCTACATTGTATTGTAACAGGATTGTTCAGATTAATAACATACAACCCTTTTGTTGTTTTATCTTTCGCTGTGAGTAACACAGCCCTGATTAGAGAGCTAGGCTCGCTCTTCTGATCAGGTACTGCATGTTTTCTTGTTATGTGTGTATTATTAATTGTTGTGTTTATTTATTGATTGTTGTTGCAGATTCTTTAGATCATTGTGAATACCTTTCTAAGTTCCGCAGTTGAGTGTTTATTTCTATTTCAGCAATGCTTTGATTTGGTAATCACGAACCCTTGGTCGATGGCCAATTGTAACCTTGCCTTGACATATACCTTGTGTTTTTCTTTGAAAAGGATATGCACCCAGATTGATACATGAATGTAGGAAAAGGGGTGAATAAATTTTTCATACCTGGACACCAACATTTTGGCACCCCTTCTAGGGAGGCTAATAAGGTGCAAGACATGATCTATATCAACTAGAGGGTCAATCTCTCGTCTTGGGGAGAGAACGAGCTTTCTTACTCTGCTCCAAGTCCTGAGCATAGGTATTTTGTTTGTTTTGTGCTTTTCTTGTTTCCCTATTTTAATAGGGTCAATATCTTGCCCTGGGAGGGAGGAGTCCTTTGACGCCCCTCCTCTAGGCACTGAGCTTCGATTTCCCTAGCATTTTTGTTGTTTTGGCTTTGAGAAACCCAATCTCTCGCCCTAGGGAGGGAGTGGTCCTTTCTAGCCCTGTTTCAGGTATTGAAGTGTTAGGTTTTCTAGTGTGTGTGTTATTTTTCTTGATTGGGTTTCTTGTCCTGGGGAGGGAGGAGTCCTTCCACACCCTAATCCAGGCCCTAAACCCTAGGTTTCTATTTTCCTTCATTTTTCCGTTAATTGTTCTCTTTTCAACGTCATCTGTCGTCCTCGGGAGGGAATGGTCTTTTGATGCACTACTCCAGGTCTTGGGCACTGTGATTTGGTAGCAACATCTTTCGTCACACCAACTTATATGAACAGAGAGCGAAATAATAGGGGCAGAGGGAAAGCTCCAAAGAAGGGAGGACAGGATTTGGGAAGGAATACTTATATCCAGCAAATCATTGCAAAAGCTAAATCAGAGGCATCTTCCCGTGTAGCCATGAGGCCAGGTACACAGACAAGATCTTAGGGACAATCTGTAGATCAACTAGTGATATCCACAACACCCCCTGCTGATTCGATGCAACGGGCCATTTTGGTAGCCATAGAGACAAGGAACGATACACTTGATAAAGAGGTATCGTTGCTTGTAACAGAATAAGAAGAAGTTGCGAGTAAAACATCCAAGGGAATGGTCCATCATAGTAGGGAAGAAGTTGTAGAGAGGAGATCTGAAGGGTTAAGCCACTCTAAGAGGATGGAAGAAATTCTAGAGACAATTCTATCACCAAAGGAAAGAGGAAGCATTGTTAAGGCAACTCGAACCCCTGTGATAAAAGCGCTTCCTGTAGAGCCTGCTAAAATCTTTAGTGAGTATTGGAGGATATTCATGGCACCCAAAACCTCTAATATTCACATCCCAATTGGGGATCTTGGGACTAGTGCACCAACAATGCCCATTCCCTTAAAAGCTTTACCCGGTTTCCATGGGCTTACTTTAGAAGACCCCAAGACGTTTTTGTTTGAATTTGATATTATTTGTCCAGGATATGATTATATAAAGGATGCTTACAAATTGAAAATCTTCCCTACTACGCTAAAAGAGACATCCCTGTGATGGTTTATGGGTCTTGGGGGAATGACTATCACCACATGGGAGGAGATGAGAACTTCTTTCTTGGAGAAGTACTAGCACTACTGTAAATCACGGGATATTAAAGAAGAACTTTTCAAATTTACACAAAAAGAGGAAAAAATATGGAAGAATGTGTGGAATGCTTTAAATACACATTGCAGATATCAGGCTACTTTGACCTGGATAAGGACATTTTGAAAATTATCCTTCTTCGGGCCTTCCGAGAGGACTCTTTAGAATTGTTAAATATAGATGGAAAGGGAGATATATCAAAGGAGAACTTTGACACCATCTGTGAGTTGTGCATCCAGTGCTCAAGGGGAGTTGCAAGGAATAAACAAGGGATTTGATCAACAAAAGTATCTGGTGGAGGTGTTACAAAAGCAGAAATTGGAAATCTGTTGGATAGCCTAAGGATAGATATCCTGAGTACCTTGTCTGAACAAATAGACACGTTGTAGCTAAAACAAAAACAACTAGAATTGGAAATAACTATGGCTATATTTTGTTAAACATGCAGGAAGAAACACCCACAAAAGGAATGTCCATTAAACTCTGTAGAGGAGTGTGGAATCTGTGAGTTGAATCATGTGACAACTTCATGCCCATTCTTGCCAAGAGTAAAAGCAATTTTTCAAGGGACAGGAAAAGAGATGGAGGAATTGTAATTTATGGGATCTGAAAAGGCATGGAAACCTCGGTCGCCAATGGGAAATCAAGGTATGTTTCCGGATCCATATGAATATTTTAGTAACTTTAATATGGGTCCCCATTCCATGCCTTATCCGCCCATGTGGCCCCAATACTAGTTTCCACCTTGGGAGAAGTGGGCTCCTCTAGCTAATTCGAATTCCTCGTGGCTCTGAACTGGTGGGGTCCTTCTTCTTCTGCTCAATTTCCCCAGTAAATGCCACAAGAACAAATTCAATTACCCTCTAATGTGCCTCCTGGTAATCGGCCTATTCATCCCCAACTTCCCATCCAACCAAATCTGAATCCTAACAATAAAGGGGCTCAACAAGATAACACCCTCAACCTACCTTCATACAACATCTCTACCACAGAATTCTATGAGATTAATTTACAATCTAGGTGGACAGTAGATGCTCAACCCTCAGTAGTTGTCATTGAACAAACTGACAGTGAAAAAAAGGAACCAGAAATTGTTGAATAAGAATCAAACCAAGTCAACGAAAATCAAACACCTCCTCAACCACTAGTTACTCAAAAACACCAAGCTAAACCACCCTACCCAAAAAGGTTGGCTTTGAACAAACAAACCCCTCAAGTTAATTTTGACTTGTTAGGGGAGTTAGAACATTTATTTGTCAAGATTCCCCTGTTGCAAGCTATGGGAGACGTACCTATATATGAAAAAACTCTTAGGGAATATTGTGCTAAGAAGCCTAAAAATAAATCAAGGGACCCGCTCACCATTCATGTAATGGGGAAGTTATCAGATTTTATGATGGGAAGGTCCATTCCTATAAAGTATGGGGATCCTAGGAACCTAATTTTAACTGTGCAAATAAATGGGGTAGAAATTCCAAATGTACTGGTAGATTTGGGTGCTGCCATAAATGTCATCACTGCTGAAACTATCCGTGCATTAGGTCTTCGTAACATGAAACACACACCTACAGTGTTAGAGCTGGCAGACTGATCTACTGTGAAGCTAGTAGGAAAGTTAGAAGATATCACGATTTCGGTTGATTCATAGTACTACCCTGTGGACTTCCTAGTACTCCAAACACAACCTCCAGCTGTAGGCCATCCCCTGATTGTAGGAATACTGTGGCTCGCAACCTTAGATGCTTATATTGTGTGTTAGTCTAGACATATGGTCATTTCAAATGGGCACAACACTAAGAATCTAGTACTATACCCTCCCCCAGAACCTAACCCATCAGAAAAACTAATTGGCGGCAAGAAATCTTTACCCAGAAAAGAGTCTGAATCAGGAAATGAGGAGTTAAGACTACTTCTTATTATTGGACAGGCCCTCCAGCTGAAAAATGAAATGGGAGATGATACAATTACTACCTTTATTAGTGATCCCTGTTCTATTTCAGATTTAAATCATCAAATCTTGGAGCCCGTCTTAAGTTGTGAGACATAGGAAGGTATTAGAACAATAGATGGATTTGATGAGCTACCTACAACTGTGCTCCATGACACTATTTCTATGGAAATAAAACTAGGAAAAGCCTTGAATATCAATCTAGATCTGTTAGATTCCCAAAAGAAACAACTCTTAGATGTTCTTCGGATACACAAAGAAGCCTTCACCGAGGACTACTAAGATATGAAGGGGATTCTTGCTAATTTAAGCACCCATCACATATACATTAAGGAGGATTGTCGTCTTATGAGGCAACCCTAGAGGAGAATGAACCTTGCTCTAAAGAATATTGTTAAGGAAGAGCTTCAAAAGTTGTTGGACGTGGGATTTATTTACCCTATTTTAGACAGCCAATGGGTTTCCCCATTAGTAATGGTTCCTAAGAAAAATGGAAAAGGGCAGATATTCATGGATTATAGAGAATTAAATAAGGCAACTCAGAAAGACCATCATCCATTACCATTCATTAACCAAGTCTTGGATACGTTGGCCAGAAGAATTTTTTCTCCTTCTTGGACAGATTTAGCTAGTACAACCAAATCCAAATAGCTCTTGAAGATCAGGATAAGACCACTTTCACATTCCCTTGCGAAACA
This sequence comes from Pinus taeda, assembly GCA_000404065.3. Lineage (NCBI taxonomy): Eukaryota > Viridiplantae > Streptophyta > Pinopsida > Pinales > Pinaceae > Pinus > Pinus taeda. The sequence continues at coordinate 78,858 of APFE030283101.1, read as the reverse complement.
TTCGCATACAGGTCCTCCAATTTGGTCTTTGTAATGCACCTGCAACATTCTAGAGGGAAATTTTAGGGATTTTCTCTGATCTGATGGATGATAGTGTTGAGATTTACATGGATGATTTCACGGAATATGGAGATTCATTCGAAGAAGCATTGGGGAAGCTACAAAAAGTTCTTGAAAGATCCAAGCAAGCTCATGTCTCTTTAAGTATGGAAAAATGCCATATGATGATGAACGAAGGAATACACGTGGGATAGTTGCTTTCGGCTATAGGAATCCAGATGGATCCAGCTAAGATAAAGGTAATACAACATTTTCCAATACCCAGAATACCCACTCAGGTACGTAGCTTTATCGGTTGCACTAGTTATTATAGGCGCTTTATAGAAAATTTTGCCAAGATAGCACATTTGCTTTTTCAATTACTGAGAAAAGATGTAGATTTTTTGTGGACAGATGACTGTGATATAGCCTTTATGAATATCAAGGAACTAGTTTGTAGCACTCTGATCCTTAGAGGGCCAAACTGGGCATTACTTTTCCATATTCATGCTGATGCTTCCTAGGTAGCAGTTGTGGTAGTCTTGGGGTAGAAAATGGATAAGGTACCATATGCAATTTACTATGTTAGTAAGAACTTGGCTCCTACTGAGTTAAACTACAAAGTGAATGAAATGAATTCCTTGCTGTCATCTATGCCATCAACAAGTTTCAACACTATATCACTGGTTACTCACTTTGTACATTTGATCATGCAGCTATTAGGTACCTGATGAATAAACCCATTACTCCTAGTCGTATTACAAGATGGCTTTGTCTACTTCAAGAATTTGAAAATACCATAGTAGATAAACCAGGAAATGACAACATGGTTGCTAATTTTCTATCTAGGTTAGAAAATAATTCCAAAGGTACACCTATTGAAGATATCCTTCTAGATGAATATGTCTTTGCAATTCCCGCTAACACTTCGTGGTATGGAGACATTGCTAACTATCTTGCTACAAGGAAGGTACCCCGTCATTCGTCATATAAGGATCAACAAAAAAATATTCATCATAGTAGCCAATATTCATGGATGGCAGGATACCTCTTTCATACAGCGGTTGATCAATAGATCAGGTGCTGTGTATCAAAGGATGATATCTATGAGATATTGAAGGCCACCCATGGTGGACCTTGTGGAGGACATTTTGGAGATAAAAGAACAGGCCACAAGGTGCTGCAAATGGGATACTACTAGACTTCTATCTTTCACAATGCTAGAGATTATGTCCGAAGATGTGACAACAGTATGTTATAGATCTGATCTGAAAATATATGATAATAGAAATAAACCCAGGAAATGACAAGATCTGAATATAGAAATGCTTCACTTTATTAATCAAACCCTTAAGGTAGGGAAACATCATACATTCACTTCTTATGGAAGGAGAACAATACACAAGCCATAACTCCGTTCATACAAAAATCCTTGGCATCTCTCAATGGGGAGTCTCTAGCCTCTATATAGGCCTCATACGTAAAATAACATGTGTCATTACCATGGTTCCCTCAAACCATCTATCTAATACCATGGGCTTATTACATTATTCCTAACTACTTGTGGTCCCTTACATGATATGGGTTAACCACTTTATTTATTACTATGGCCCATCCCCTTATTACATCATTCCCTTGGGTACCTCCCCTTGTATCCCATACTATCCCCTGTAGGTATACTACATTTCACCAGCCTAAAACATGTTTCGTCCCCGAAACATAATAAGAACACAAATAATAAGATCTACTTAAAAGGGTAGTCCACTGGTACCATGCATGTGCATCTAGCCATCCAAGAGAAAGGTGAACCCTCGATCTAGCTGGTGCCTCGCTCACTTGAGATGGAAGTTGACCCTGATAGCTCTTCTGTGTTGCTGCGTTGTGGGTGGATCATCGCCCCTCTCTATCTGTCATGCGGGGGTTGTTGTCCTTGTTTTTGATTTGTTTCCATCTTGTTGGTTGTTTTCTTGTGGGGTGATGTGGGTGGTGATATGATGAAGTTTTAACCAATAGTGTATCTTTATTTAATTCACCACCTAGTGGAGCTTGATTGGTATCTGACACATGTTGTGGTGCCTATTGTTGTTGCTTATCTTCCAATATTACTTCCACCACTGAGTCCTCATCTGATGTATTAGCACATGTAATATTTCCTGCTTCAGCCTTGTTGGATTCTCCCTATTTTTCTAGTACCTGGTTTGATATTTGTGTTTGGTTGTTTACCATTAAAGGCTTATCATCTGATATGTCAGTGTCATTATAGATTTGTGCTTCTCCCTCCATAGTCTCTGCTTCAGTCTTAATGGAAATATCTTGCAATGTTATTTTCTTCTTTTTATACTAGAGTTTCATGAATTGCTTCTACACATTAGTATTGACAGTACCCATAGATTCCATCCAAAGATATCCCAAAACAGCATCCATGTTATCCATATCTTAAATATAAAAAGAACAATGCATCACATACTTATCCATAGAAAGCTTTAAATCTTTATAAACTTGCACCTCCTCATTATTAACCTGTGTGCTCCATTTATTTTGCTGGAACTTGCAATTTGTTTTCCAAATTAACATTGATAAAATTATGCTCGTAACTAGGACTTATAGACACAATGATCTTCTCCTTCTGAATACATCCATGAACCTGCAATAAGGAGATACCGACAGAAAATAACCCTTTAGGTTTCATGGTTTCCTTATTTCCTGTAAAATTAAAACCTTTTCTATGTTTTGTGCCTGTTTGTCTAAGCTTTATAAGATGACCCAAAAAATTAGATTCATGGTCAAAGCAGTCACAAATGAATTTTGCGAACATTTGCCAAGTAATTTTCCTTGGATAGCATTTAGAATTCCCCTACCACCATTGCCGTCTTTCTTGGTGCATGTAAAGGTCTGCCTCATCTCTCAATAGAGAGTCTCTAGCCACTATATAGGCCTCATACAAACAATACCATGGGTCATTACCATGGTTCCCTCAATAACATCTATCTAATGCCATGGGCTTCTTATATTATTGCTAACTACTTGTGGTCCCTCAAATGATACGGGTTAACCACTTTATTTATTACTATGGCCCATCACATTATTATATTATTCCCTTGGGTACCTCCCTCTATACAACATACTATCCCCCCTAGGTATACCACATTCTTGTTATATCTCAACTGAAAGTATAAGATAATAGAAATAAGCCCAAGGAATGACAACATCTGGATATAGAAATTCTTCACTTTATTAATCAAACCCTTAAGGTAGGGCAACACCATACATTCACTCCTTGCCTGTTCATACAATAATCCATGACATCTCTCAATGGGAAGTCTCTAGCCTCTATATAGACTTAATACATACAATACCATGGGTCATTACCATGGTTCCCTCAATACCATCTATCTGATACCTTGGGCTTATTACATTATTTCTAACTAATTTTGGTCCCTTACATGATACAGGCTAACCACTTTATTTATTACTACCGCCCATCCCATTATTTCATTATTCCCTTCGGTACCTCCCCCTGTACCCCATACTATCCCCCCTAGCTATACTACATTTTCAATGGATGGGACAACCTGGGAAATCAAATGAAATGCTATTACAGCCCCAGATATTCCTTGAACCTTTTGAGAAGTGGGCCATTGATTTCCTTGGGCCATTCAACCCACCTTCTCACCAGAAGGTTCAAATCCTAGTTTACATGGATTATGTCACTAAGTGGGTGGAAGCCAAAGTGGTTGCGAAAGAAATAAAATAGGTGGTTGTGGATTTCCTTTTTGAAGAGATTTTTGTTCGATATGGTACCCCAAGAGAAATTGCTTCAGATGGAGGAGCAGAGTTCACATCCACATGATAGAGAGGCTTCTATAGAAATACAGGGTTAAACACAGAGTGAAAACTCCTTACCATCCACAAGTGAATGGAAAGGTAAAACGCACAAACAAAGTATTGGAAAATATCTTGACAAAAACTATAGAAACTCATTGTCGGGATTGGTCATAGAAACTTCCAGAAGATCTTTGGGCATATAGGAGGACATGGCAGAATACAATCGGGTTTTCACCATTTGAGCTAGTCTATGGGAAATCCCCCTTGTTTCCAGTAGAGTTCGAGATCAATACGCTTAGAATAGCTTTGGAAGTGGGATTAGACTTATCATACGCCCAAAAACATCGGCTAGAACAGCTCAATGAGTTAGACAAGATTTGTTCAGTAGCTATCTAGAGAAATACTACTGTCCAACAACAGAGAATAAAATGGCATGATAAATTTATAAAGAATAAGGTGTTTCATACAAGAGACTGGGCATTGCTCTATGACTCCCAGTTCAAAGATTTTAAAGGAAAGCTTCGCACTCATTGGATGGGACCCTATGAAGTGGACGTTGTATTCGGCAATGGAACAGTCAGATTGTTCACAGTAGATGAAAATCATACTTCCTTCCTAATGAACAGACACCATCTAAAGTTATATCACTGTCCAAATTCTAAGGATGCCTTCATCAGACATGTTTTTGATACATCTAGTTTGATGGTTGTTGGTGCAGAGAATACTCTCTCTGCCCTGTGTTAATATATATATATATGTTGTTACTACTTACTTGTTTGTCTATTTGTAGGAATAAGAACTGAATTATGACAACGCGAAACTGAGAAATTTTCCAAGTAATAGTCGCTACTGTTACTTCATCAGTGCTATTACTCCATCGTTGTTGTTACTTTGTCGATGTTGTTACTCCACTACTGTTGTTACTCCGCCATTGTTCTTACTCTTCCAGTGTTACTCCATCACTGCTGATACTCTGCTATTGTTGTTACCCCACCGATGTCGTTACTCCACCGTTGTTGTTATTCCTCCATTGTTGTTACTCTGCCAATGCTGTTACTCCGCCGATGTTGTTACTCTGTCGATGTTGTTACTCCGCCGTTGTTGTTACTCTGCTGGTGATGTTTCTCCATCGTGTTGTTACTCCGTCGATACTATTACTCTGTCGGCTCTATTTCTCTTTTTTTGTTGTTACTTTGCGAGTTATTTTGTTTGTTACTCCACTACTAAGTAGGTCGCCAGCTATACCTTCATTGACTCTTACAGATTTAATTAAAATATTCAAAAGAAGAGACTAGTACGTGATGTGGATGACCACATTTAAGTTGAGGGGGGTCCCGTTACAAATAAATGATGGCATACCTAAAATTGCAATCAGATCACATCTACTGTGAATGGAAACCAAACATATTGCAATTTTTTAATCATGATTTTGATGCATTGGAATTTGAAATCGTATGCCAAAAACCTTAACGGTCATTTCCGCAATACATTGTATTCAATAACCATAATCATTCACCTGTACTGCCATACACTGCCATTATTTGATGTGTTTTCTGAGGTGTACCAACCATTATTACCATTCTTTTACCCCGCAACTACCATGCTAACATTATTTCCATTTTCAGTTGGATTGTTGTTACTCTCCCCCTACGAGTCGACTGTATCCATAATGTTGATCCAGTTCCTATAGCGATAGGTGGGTTGGTTGTGTGCCATGAGCTGAAGGATACGAAAATGGTCCGAAATAATCAGAAAGTGTGGTAGGTTTTTGAAAATGCTTTCGACAAGTTGCACGGGTTTAACAAGGCATTTGCAATTGAATTTACACTCAATTTAGAGGAAGGGATCTCTTGTGTCCGGGGGATAGAAATCCCTGTTACAGAGGAAACCATTGTAGAGGTTAGAAACCTACCCCAGCAGGGGTAGAGATGGTTTTCATGAAGAACCTCCATCCTGGAGTTCCCCAAAGAATTTTTTCAAGCCGAGGAAAATTAATTTTAGAATGGTCGGGGGCATGACCGGAATTCATTACCACACCCATGAGGTGAGGTAGCAAGTTTTGTAGTGAGATACATAACCTATGAGGGTAGGTATACCACCATGTTTAAATATCATTTTAGAAAGTTGTCTCACTTTTGGTTTGCACAGTCAGAAGCATTCTCAATGAATATGCCTTCGTTCCTATTAAAAAGTCTCTAGTTGATGGCGCAATCTGCTCGGCATTCGTTAAAAGTTGCGACAATCATTACCAACCATGGGCTGGTCCAACTGTTAGTCATGCATGCAATCAATCAACTTCAAATCCCTTGGGAAACTTTCTGGGATTCTACAGAGGAAGAGATAGTAGCTACTAGAGTCGCTAGAGAGGAAGAGCCGGAAGTGATGGAGGAAGAACCCGGAGCAGAGGTCGAACACATAGATCAAGAAGAACCATAGGAAATGGAAATGGAACCTGAGGGGATAGAACAAAATCAATAGTGTGAACCAAAGAGGATTGTCAAGGCTGCTCTGGAAGAAATAGCCTCAACCATAGAACCGATGGAAGAAAAAGTGCTACAGTAAGGGGCCGATATAGAAAAGGTTACCAACACCAGGACCGAGGTTGTCTCACAAGAGCTAGCCTCCACTATGGAGATAGTGGAGCAAATCAACAACATTGTAATAAGAGAAGAGGTGCCACATCACACTAAGGTTGAAGAATTCATTAATATTGTGATCGGGGGTGTCCCATAAGAACCACCCTCAAATGTGGAACCAATGGAGGAGAATGAACTAGGACGAGAAGAGCTCAAATTTGAAAGAACCATGGGTCCAACAAAAGGAGAGGCTAAGGATGTATAATGGATAGAATTGACATAATGATGGAAGAATCTGTTTTTATCAATGTCATGCTGGAAGAAATAGTGCCAACATCATCTGCTTAAGAGCTGCTAGATACAAAAGGTGGTGTTACACAAGAACCACCATCAAACTATCCAACCCTGGAGATTGTAGAGGAATTAGACGCTTAGACTGATGCTACTACACAGGAGCCAACGTCAACCTCAGAACGAGGGACTAAGCAGACATGGGTTTCAAACTAGAGCAGATATGTTTTAGACATAGGGAAAGAGCCTCAGGCCATAACTGGGGCCGAGATAGATCAGGTAGAAAATTCTTTCAATTTTCCTCTTACTTCTCCATTCCAAAAGGGGTGAGGGTGTCTCACTCTTCCTGACACTTAAAGGAGGATGTTGTCATTCCACCAATTTTGAAGTTTTATGGGAGGAATAAAGGACCAACTGCCATAGGTTCATGGGTTGCAAACTTCCTGAGAGGTATTTCCTAGGAACCCAGAAGAGAGGAAGAGATAGGTGTTTCTGAAATAAGGTAACTTGTAGGGGCAATTTTGGATGAAACACTGATGGACACCCATCAAGTGAATCCACCACTCATCTAGATAGCTTCACAGTGGGTCAAGGTAGGAGTCAGTAAGGAAGTGGTTGCTCCCAAGGAAGAGAGACCAAGCAAAGCATCTCTGTCGATTAACCTTGTAGAGACTCCCTCGAGTAATCCACCACCTGTCAAACTGGCTGCAGTACCAGATGAGGCGGTGGTCAAATAAGAATGGGTATAATTACATGAGCAACAGGGGTATCCTATTAAGTAGAAATATCACCTGCAATTTTAAGAAACAATGTGGCTCAAAATAGAGGTCAAGAGGTTGAGAAGGTAGGTGCACTGGTTGAAAAGACAGGTGAAAAAATATAAGCGGTGGACTAAGAAGCCTAAAGCCACGATGGCGGAAGCAGAGTCACAAGTAGATGGAGTGGAAAAAACCTCTTTTTCCACTTAGATAGAACCTATAGAGTATTTGTTTGAAGGTCGTGAGTTTTCTTTGATGGCTGAAGTACAAACCTGGAAATCCACCGCGACGCGATATCAGAACGAAGTGAAGAAAGCCCAAGGACAAGCATCCATGGCTATCTTCAAATATGTGGAGCACATAGATATAATCTGATTTGAGGTATGTAAATAAGCAACTGAAGGTGGAGTGGCTGGAAAGGCTAGTGCAATAATTGAAAATCGATAAAGAACATATGCTTAATTTAGCACAGGTGGTGATGGCATGTCGCCCTCCCGCTTCTAGTTATTATTTATTTTTAGATGAATGTTTTATTTTCTTCTATTTGGAAAGTATCCATAAAGAAATTAGCCATGAGATTGAGAATGGTGTACAGTTCCTCCATATATTGAGAGCCCATGATGTTCCAACTCAGCATTTGAAGTGTGAGGTTTACATTCACGGGTATCTCCTATGTGTTGATAGAGAATTTAATTTGTTTCCATATGTGGGGGACATTCATTTAAGGGCCCTCACCTCTTACACCTTCAATCAGATAGGTTGGAAGAAGGCTTCTAATACATTTGAGTCAAATCAGCTCACAAAGCCCTTAATGGTAAGAGGAGAACTCAAGAGATTAGTGACTATGTACAATAAGCACACTACATTTTTAGAAATTATAGGAAATAAGGAATGGATGCTGAGCAAAAAAAAATGGCGAACTGATCTATGTGTCAAGAAATTAGTCACATTTCAAGTTGATGCCCTAGATATTTGTTAGAAAAGGTGGATGATGTCACCCACATATATCCAGAACAGAGAACCATTTGGAGCACCAAATTTTGCATGAGCACTCAGTAGGGCGCCAAGATACGTGGTGTGCATCCAAACATGTGGGGTCTAGTGGATGGGAATTTGATTTTAGTACCCTATCCTTTGGTTGCTAGAAGGGCGCTACACCCTATCATATACTGTACCAAATTATAAGTGGAAGGAATTTCTTCTCTTAGAGGGTCTTAATGTTCCAAGAATAGAAAAGGCCAAGGAATATAATCTCACCTGGCTTCATGAAGCACACAACCTCTCCAACCCAGACCTGCTAAGACAGTGATCTGCATGAGGGCGTGCAGAAGGCTAGTTTGGGGTAGATGTTGGGCACCAAATCGACCTATCTTTTTCTTGCATTTGCACTCCTCTTTTCATCCCTTTTGTATTCCTTTGCATATATTTACTATGTAAAACTATGTGGTAATTCCCCTTTATCCTCTCTTGGGATATTTAATTAATGAAGTAGAGCCATGAGGGTTTTACCTATACAAACCACTAAAACATGTTATGCCCGCAGATTATGGAGTGCAAGTGTTGACCTCATGGCATATCGCAGTAGTTCCAGGATTCAGAGCAGCTGATCTACCACGATGAGACAACATAACTGATTTGCAACTGTTCTCAACCCGTTTTGGATCATTCCTATTCTTTCTCTCTCATCTTTGGTGTTGTGTTGAACAGATGTATATATTTGCGCATATTGTTTTGTGCACACATGTTACTCCCTTTTGTACTATATAAAATACGGGTCATTCCTATATGAGGGGTTAGCCAAACCCTGCATTATATTGCAATAGCATTATTTAGATTAATAAAATACAACCCTTTTGTTTTTCTATCTTTCCCTATGAGGAACGCAGCCCTGATTAGAGAGCTAGGCCCGCTCTTTGGATCAGGTGTTATGTGTTTTCTTGTTACTTGTGTATTGTTCATTGTTGTTTTTATTTCTTGATTACTGTTGCAGATTCTTTAGATCGCTATGAATACTTTTTTAAGTTCTACAGTTGAGTTTTTATTTCTATTTCAACAATGCTTTGATTTGGTAATCACGAACCCTTGGTCGATGACAAATTGTAACCTTCCCCCTGAATATACCTTGCATGTTGCCTTGAAAAGAATACGCACCCGGATTAATACATTAATCTAGGAAAAGGGGTGAATAAATTTTTCATACCTAGACACCAACACGGATGAGGTCAAGGTGTAGGAGGACCCAGCAGAGGCCAGGGACAGTTGATCTACTACAATTGTAGAGGACAAGGAACTTATGGCCACGATTTCACTAACCCAAAACCTCTGTTGTGCAAGTATTGCACTCTATTTGATCATGAAATGAAAGGTTGTCCTACGTTGATAGCTAGGATATGAGAAAAAGGGGTGCTACAACCTCCACCAACTCAAAACCTACAGATGATGAGGTTTGAGCTATGTGAAGAAGATCCAAATGTCAATATAGTGCTTTGAAGTGGAATCATAATGGGAGATGATAAGGGAAAATAGCCTGAAGATAATACATGGGTTTACAAAGCTTTAGTGAAGGAGACTGTCTTCGATTTGGAGCATGGACATGAAATGTTCATAGAAACAAATAAGGGCTTCGCTCAGGCCTCCATCTCAGCGAGCAAGGATAATCCTGATCAAGAGATGAACCCTTCTATGCTTACAACTTTCTTGGAGACCTGCATGAGGCTACTGTGTGATAACAAGGCTATGAAGGGGCTACAGGAGCCGATAAGTAGATGTACCAGAAACACTCATGCTGAGCCACGCGTAGTACGAAATATTGGAAAGCAAAAAACAAGGATGGGACAGGAGATGAGACTGACAACGCAGATAGGAGAGTATGAAATGAATCAGGTTATTTTGGACCTGGGGTTAGATGCAAATGTCCTACCAAAGAAGACTTGGGAATGAATGGGGAGACCCATGCTACAATGGTCTCTAATTCAGCTAAGGATGGTGAATTAGCAGAAGATCAACCCCATGGGGTGGTTGCAGGGGGTGACTGTGGATATTGAAGGTGTAAGTGCACTGGCTGACTTTGAAGTAATAGAGATAGTGGATGATGACATGCCCTATCCTTCGCTCCCTGGAATTGATTGGACTACTAAAATGAATGGGGTAATCAACCTAAAGAAGTGAAGGATGATATTTGAGAAGAAATCACTATGCATAATAGTACCCCTAGATCCTCCTGAAGGATCGTTGTATACGGAACCAGTCGACGATTATGAGATGATGATCTGAATTGCATCTATAAGATAATTGTACGAGACAAAGAATGGTTAAATCCCACCACGGATGAAAAAATTACATGGGATCATGAGAGTTCCTGCACCTCAAACTCCAATGAAGAGTTAGAACACTGAGAGAATCAGTTACATGAAGTGACTATGTTGAACTACAACATGATGACCCTGCTGTTGCATTGTTTGTCCTCAGAGGTAAGAAATATACCTACTTATGATGGCATGAATGATGTAGATATATTTTTGGATTCATTTGAAAGGGAGGTACCAGAAAAGAAGCGCTTCCAGGAATCGGACTAGGAACTGCGTGCTACACCCGTAAGATGGTGGCATATCCATAAGGGAAACATTGATGATTGGCGTAAATGTAGGAGGATGATGAGAACATGATTTAGTAAGATGAATATGCGGATGACAGACAAGTATGATGGGTAGGATGATCTGCATGTGCATCTGGCCAAATGGGCCCAGGCTTATGGTGGGAAGCCCAACCTGAATGGCTACACTTGTTCTGTTGCACCCTCGATGTTGTTCTGATGAATTGGTACATAGAAATAGAGGTTTTCCATGGTATAGGTGAACGAGATATTCTACATGAAGGATTCATAATGGCATTCAGTTTTGAAGGTGGGTTTGAATTTATTGATGAGGCGCTATAAGAAGTGAAAGAAGCAATCTTTAGGATACTGCAGGATCCTTTAGACCTAATTCAGCTTGCATGGGCTACTTAGTTGAGTCACGTATTGGAATTCTAGATTACAACCACTAAAGAAGAGGATGAGGATCCATGAAATATTAATATTCCTGAAACAAAGGGTCATTGCGAGGTTGAAGGTCCGTAGGTTGAGAATCTTGATATAGCCATGCCACTGAAAACGAAACAAGTAAATATCGTTACGGAGGGAGAATCCAAATTCACCAATATTGGAGATTACTGGGACGACGCAGCAGTGGATAACATCACTGAATTGCACTACGAATACCAAGATTTATTCCCTACTAAGTTTACAGATTTGAAGGGGATAATTGGGGACTTGGGTGTTATGAACATCACATTGAAACCCGATGCGAAGCTGGTTAAGCAGATTCCTTACCGTCTCAACCTAAAGTATAAGGAGAAGGTCCACTTATAGCTAGACAAGATGCTTGTGGCAGGCATCATTAAACCTATTGAACGATCTGACTCAGTAAACCCAATGGTGGTACAGGAGAAGAAGTAGAAGGATAAAATAAGGTTATGCGTGGATCTCAGAAAGTTGAAAGATGCTTGCGTACACGATCGTTTCTTGAGTTTGTTCACTGATGAAGTGTTGGGAAATGTGGGTTCTGTGCATACCACCAAATCAAAATTGTGCTGAAGGATAGGAGGAAGACAAACTACGTGCCTGAGTGGGGTTGTTTTCAGTACACTGTAATGTGTGTGTGATCTTCTCGTGTGTAGTTATTTCTGCGCTCAGGGAATTTACTCAAAAGTTCCTGGAGGTATACTTTGATGATTGGATTGTGTTTGGGCTGCTAAAATTCCATGTAGAAAGCTTGTTCCTGATGCCAGATAACTGTCGAAGATACCATGTCACGCTCAATATAAAGAAGTGTTTGTTTTGTGTTCCTCTTGGGACCCTGTTGGGTCACGTGGTTTGCAGACATGGGTTGATGGTAGATCCCGCGAAGATCACAGTGATACTAAACTTGGAACCACCAATGTGTGTGAAGCAACTATGCGCTACCTTAGGATACACGGGATATTACAAAAAGTTTATCAAAGGCTATTCCCAGATCACTGTGCCTATGGAGAAATTGTCAAAGAAGGATGTCACATTCTCTTGGAAGGAGGATTGTAAGAAGAGCTTGGATATATTGAAATAAAATATGGTCACCACGCCGATTCTAGTCTTCCTAGATTAGAAGAAGGAGTTTCATGTACATGTTGACACGTCATGTATAACACTGGGAGCAGTACTAACATAGGCTGGCAGAGGATACTTGGACCATCCTATTGCGTTCAAAAGCTAAAGACTATCCAATATGGAGAAGAACTATTCTACCACCGAGGCTGAAGCGTTAGCCATGGTGTATGCACTGGAGAAGTTTAGGCACTACTTGCTGGGAGGTCATTTTATAATGTATACAGATCACTTTGCGTTGAAGTACGTGGTCAATAACCTAGTTTTGGGGAGGACGAATATGCAGGTGGCTCTTATTGTTCCAGGAATATCATTTTGAGGTTATTGCGAAGCCTAGACGACTAAATGTGGGACTAGATCATCTGTCACACATTGAAACAGGGGAAGAGCCCACTAATTTGGAGGAACGATTTCCTGACATGCAACTATTTGCAGTGCACATTGTGGATGGTCATTTTGAAGATATAATACAATTCCTAATGACAGGAACAACCCCGGAAGGATACACTATCCAGCAGAAGAAGGAACAAGTGGTGTCTGTGACAGATTTCTCTGTCGTAGCTGGGAATCTATACAAAATTGGGTCTGATGAGATATTGTGATGATATGTACCTGAGTTTGAAAGAAGAAGAATCCTCGTGGATGTTGATGGGTGCACTGCGGGAGTACATTATGCAGGAAGAGAAACTGTGCAAAAGATTTTACACACAAGGTTATCGTGGCCAATGCTCCATCAGGACTCAAAAGCGTATTACAAGTCATGTGATGTGTGTCAAAGGACTAGTGGGCCATCATAGAGGGATGAGATGCCTTTGAATACACAAATTACGTTGTAACCCTTTGGGAAATGGGCGATAGAGTTTGTGGGACCCATTAAACCCCAAGGAAAGATAGGGGTGAGGTACATTATCACCACGATGGAGTATTTAACTAGTTGGGCATAGGCTTAGCTTGTGAAGGATTGCATAGGTGTAACTACTACAAAGTTCCTCTTTGAGTATGTACTAATGTGATTTGGATGTCCAAAGGTCTTGATGAGTGATGACGGTACACACTTTCTGAATGAGATGATCAGTGCGTTAATGGAGGAATTTCAGGTATATCACTAGAAGAGCACACCTTATCACCCACAGGCTAATGAGACAGTGAAAGCATTCAGCAAAGTGCTTGGAAACACGCTGAACAATGTTTTCAATGCTCAACGAAGTGATTGGGACCTACGCATACCTGCAGTGCTATAGGATTCTCTATGGTGTTGAAGTTGTAATTCTTATGGAGTATATTATGCTTAGTTTGTGCATAGCGGCACTCATAGGTATGATGGATCATGGATCCCTAGAGGATATGATTTCATAGCTAGATGATCTCGAGGAAGAGAGATTTCTATCTAGATTTCACCAACAGGTCCAAAAGCAGCGCGAAAAGGAATGGCATGATCGACAAATTAAGTTGTGCACCTTTAAGGTAAATGACCTGGTTTTGTTATATGACAGTAAGTTTGATAAATTTCCAAGAAAATTCATAATGCATTGGTTAGGGCCCTATGTCATTAAGGAAACTATTGATGGAGGAGTGGTACAGCTGGTTAAATTGAATGGAGAACCCTTCCTAAGGAAGGTGAATGGCAGTCGCTTGAAGCCATACACCGATAGTCTAGCCATGCGATTAAATGATGGTAGTAAAGTATTAGTGCTCTAGGCAGCTGAAAGGAGGCATGGAACTATAAACTATGCGATTGGAGGATGGTGTGAAGGAAGGATGTGTCACACTATCTGTGGTAGCATGGAGGGAGGTGTGCTACACAGGGAGAAATCACGTAGGTTAGCTAGAAACTGACCGTTAAATTTATTGTTCATGATTTGATGATTGAAATGCAGCCAAATGGAGAGGGCATCCAACATTTAAGATGAAATTTATGGCTCGGATCCTTGAAAATATTCCACCAATCTAGCATTAGTGAACCAAATTTGGGGGCAATGGTTGGATTTGAATTCAAAATGCCCTATAAATTACAAGTGGTCTTCCAACAAAAAACACTTGGCATTTTGAGATTTGATTTGTTGAGCTCCTAGGCCCCCATGAACAGAGAATTCTTCGAGGCTTCCAAAGAGACTCCCGCATTTGCAAACTTTCCAGAGACATTGTGAGCACTGTTAGAAAGCATTATGTTAGCACCCAAAGAAATTATAAATATGAAGGAAGTAGTAGAGGAGTCCGCATAAGAAATGGAAATATAGGCAGCAGTAGTTGCTCCAGAAGTGGCCGAAGTATTGGCAGAGGTCCTTAAATCACTAAGGATGTTGAGACCAGAGATGACCCCAACCAAGAAAACCGTAAAGTACAAGAAGGGAAAGAAGCCTGCCATACCATTTTGTGCATCGCTAAGGAGAATCCCACCAAAGCCCACTGCACAAGAGAAAGGCAAGGCCATAAAATTAGAAACAGAGGAGGAAGATATTGAAGACATCTTGATGGATGATGAGGGTGTGGGAGCTGAAGTGGAGGAGGTCGAAGGCTAGGGTGCATACCCTATTACTCGATTTCTAGAGCATGTCCCTCTATACAAGCCTAAGACCAATATACCAAAGGACATCGATGAAAGCATGACTCCCCTGCAAACCCCTCTACTACTGGACAAAATTCTTTTTGACGGACCACATTTGGCACAAGTGCCGCTGCTGAAACTCGAAGACTGGGACTTGGTGCATCACGAGAAGTTCCCATACCTAGTGACCGAGTAGCTAATGTGCTGCACCATTGATACGAATATGTGAATGCCGCATTGGAGCTACGGAGGTGGTTGAAGGGAGTAGAAAAGGTAGGGTTGCTCAACCTGCTCTGGGTGTTGGGCTACAACTGCACCCCGGTAATAGTTTTGGTCATCAAGCAGCTGTTATTCTTGTTGCATGATGGGCATCTATGGCTAGAGGAGCTAATACCCATCACAAACAGGTTAATTCACCCGATAAGACAACTACCATATACAGGAGAGAATTCAGCCATGATCTTAGGGAGAAAAAGTGGAAAGTAGGCTCTCGCATAATCAATGAAAGAAAAATTTAAATTGGTAGAGAAGTTGTGGGGATACCCTATATCCAGCAGCTGCGACCTCGCTATGAAGGTAGCCACACAGATCTTAGTAGGGAAGGTGATGAGGAAGTGTCGCGTCGATGAGGTACCAGTGCTTGTCATTGCATTCGCAACATGTTGTGATGAAGGAGTCTAGTTCAACTAGTTGGACTACCTTCGTGGAGAGTTCCTAGCAAACTACTACGAAGCATAAGAGATCAGCAAGACTTTCCACCACACATGGCTCTTGTTGTCAATTGTGCTGGTAGTGTGGGAGCTGCCAGAGAATAGCCAGTTCCCTTTGATTGTGCCAGAAATCCTAGAAGCAGCGAAGTATGCTTTGTTGTGGGCAACCAAGGACACGTAGTGAGTTAGGGACAATAATATCTTTTTGATCTTGATGGATATGAACATTTGGATGGCCATAAATTGCAAATCGTGATTGTCACCTATGGTGTATGCCAACCTGTAGGACTATGCTAAATTCAAAGCCGACTTCCATTGAGTAATTAGTGCATGGAAGGACCCTACGCATAAATGGTATGAATTACCGTATTTGGCAAGGGATGATGCCATTGATGTGGTGCTTGATCAATGGCGAGTGGAGTGGCGCACTACCATAGATTTGATGATCAACGGGAGCAAGTCTGTCGCATAGAAAAAGGAAGGGGCCAAGCTTAAGATGGCATAGCTATCCTAGAAGAGGAAAAAGGAGGTTGTTGATAAGGCCCAAACGAAGTGTGAGGCCATGCAGAAGATAAGGAAGTAGACAGGCGGGATAGAGTGGGGCTCTGACAAAGGCATGAGGTGGCCTTCACCTAAGACAGGGAAAGAAAAAGAACAGCATGGTGCGGACCCGTAGGAGACATCCACCTGCAACAAGCACCCAAGGTAGCTAGAGAAAGGAGGGCCCAGAAATAAATCAAAGGTGACCACGACCTCACTAGACCCCATCGCATTAGCGGAGGATGACTTGCATGATATCAGTGAAACAGTGAGGGATGTCACCGCAGAGGCCCTGCAACAGTTTGAAAAGTAGCTACAGATCATCCTGGGGGCTATCCAAAGAGGGTTGTAGGAGTTGCGGACCCGCGTGCCACAGGCTAGCACAGTATCTACCAGCCTGACTATTAGCACTTTTGAGGCTATCGATATGCTGCGCATGAAGGCCTCTAGTGCAATAGTGCTGCCTGATGGAGCATTGACCACTAGAATGAGGCTAACTATCCCACTCTCAGGACCCTCACTGCTCTCATGTGAAAAACTCCACCTCTTAGAGCATGAAGTAATTGCAGAATTGAGAGCCTGAGAGCACCACCCTCTCCAGGTGATTAGTGAACAACGGATCAACAATGAGTAGATAGCCTTAGAGAGAAATTATTCCATTTCCACTAAGACCGAGGCGACCAATCAGAGAAAGATGACTATGCAATTCATTGAGGAGGCATGTTGAATGGTCCTAGAGTTGTCCATTCAGGAGCAGGAGCCAATCGAGGTACGCATCCGCAAGTTAGTCATAGAGGTGTGTGACACACGAGTGACATGGTACAGGTTTAGTTGGAGTTGAACTTGCAAATTACAGTGTTACAGTTGAAGGCCTAGGGTTCTACTTCAACAGAAGTGAAGGAATAGCGGGCAACCACTACCACAAAAGTAATAGCGACAGTGCACAGTGTAGTAGCAGACTACACACAATTATTTAAACAATTATTTGAGGTCCTAACCAGCTTGCAAGAGGTCCCCCACATACATAGGTTAGATACCAAAGTGCATGAGTTGCAATAGCATTACGATGAGGTTAAGGGAACAACGTGAATCATCGCATTGACACAGAGAGTAGCCAAGCTATAGGAGGCCAAGCCACTGAAGGAATAGGTGGATGCAGCGCTGCACAAGGAAGCAGTGCTTAAGGCGAGACTAAAGCCATGGCTAGATGAGGCTTATGAAGTGACAGAGAATATCAAAGGCAAGCTTGCAACTCTGCAGGCGATGCAACAAAAGAGTCTTGCTAACAACATAGGAGCAGTGATTGAGCAGACAATTGAAGATGCGAAGAATGCAGCATCTCAGTGCACGACCGAGGTTGTGGTCATATGAGTTGAGGAGGAAGGGCTTCATGCAAAGATCTTCATGCCTGCTAAGTGACTTGAGGGTGAGTCACGATGTTTATGTTGGGTTCCTATTCGGAGTCGAATCCCCCAAGAGCAGTTTTGGGGCTAAAAGCCCATGTTTGAGTCAAATTTTGTAATAAAATTTTAAAGAATCTACATTTTGTGGTCGCAGAGCACGAAGGTGTCAGATGTCATAAACGGTTTTCCGCCTCTAGTTTTCTAATGAAAAGTCAGCTGTAAGAAGATAAACCCATGGTCCACAGAGTATGGGATTGTATAAAAGGGGATAAGCTCTAATTAGTTAGAAAGAAAAATCATGTAAGAGAGTCATAAATCTGAAGGATGAAGTCTAAGTTTCAAATCGTAGCATAGGCAGAGGCTCTGCAGTTGAGTGCATAGAGGCCTAGGGTAGAAGTCCGCAACTGAGTGAGCGGACCCCTGCAGCTATGTGCGCAGGGTGGATAGAGTTTGTAATCACTTGGAAGATATCAATAAAGAGAAATATTCTGCAATTTTTGTGTCTTTGTTTTGTTGATGCCTCTTGATATGTTATGTATGAATTTCATTTATTATGCTTATATGATGCACGAATGAATGTAATTACATTGGAAAATTGAACGTAATTAGCGATATTTGTTTATGCGGTGTTATCTATAAGTGTTTGCGAAAATAAGAAAGTCACTTCGACTAATTTTGGAATCTGCATAGTACGCTGCTATAGCAATGAAAAATTACCTGAGTTGTTGGTTAGTGCTACGCGAAGGTCGATCATACCCTTTCGCAGAGGTATTGAAGGGAATAATATGGGCTTAGGTAGAGAGATACCTAGAGCTGAGTGACCTATGTGGAGGCAAGGATGGAGGGAAATAACTGACATCACCACCATCTCAAGGTGTGGAAACTTGGTTCCAACATCCCCCCATATTTCTTCGGGTGAGACTTCGGTCCATGCTCCATGGGATGATGCCGAAAGGGCCAGTAGTGTAGGGATTTGTTGGCTAATTAATATTGAACCTGGGTTAGTCCTCATCAAGCCAATATGTATGATGTCGATTTATCTCTATTTATTTTAAATCTAGTTGTAGTTATGTTCTTGTTACAGGAAATTATGAAGATGTGTAGTTGGGTGGTTGAAACTAACTACAAGAATTAGCATTTTTAGTGAAAGGAATTGGAACATGCAGCAATATGTTGGTGAGCAACTTCAAGAGTAGGACCATTGTGGGAGATAGATACCCAATAGTGTATATTGATTTATGAGCATGTTATTACCGGTATGATGGTTTTGAGGTAGTTAGATGCCTTGGTTATTTGATCTTTCGATGTGAGGGAGCCTTGGCAAGGGAGTGGTCACCCGAGGGAATGTGTAATAGAGAAGTGGACACCCACGGAACTTTGAAGGTGTGTGACTGCATGAGATAGGATGACCGGATTGCCCGATAAACTATGTAGCATAAAATGAAAGGTGAGGGAATGGATTTATTTTGGTCATTACCATTGCTAGATGGAATCAAATCCACATTGGGAGTGTGCCTTAGAACAATGAGCTTACAACTATTCAGTGAGGGCACGGTAGTGGAGGATTGTACTGTTCGAAATTGGATGTGGAATTTGAGTTTGGCAATGGATTCTAGACTTCTTAGGAAGGAAGTGAATCCTGGTACTACTTTAAGGGTGGAGGTGTGAGCCTTCAGATTCCCTTGTTGTTGATGAAGACATCATATCCTTTATTTGTTGGTTAAGGAAAGGTGCATATGTGTATATTATTGTAAATATTGTATCGAGCTGGATTTATAAAGATCTATTGAAAGTATGTTTATTGGTTGGTTGAAGAAAATGTGCATGAGTATATGTGCTTGCTATTGTAAATACCATAATGAGATATGGTATAAAGCTCTAGTAAGTGGTATGTTTTTCATGCTTTCAACAACATTCAGTGTAGATATTGCAACGAGCTATGTTATAAAGATCCATGGAAAGTATGTTTTTCTTTTAGTAGGTGTCATTGACCAACGAGAACAGTGTTCCCTCAAGGGGGATGGTTCTATAACAACCCTGGTTAAACATTCTTTTGAAAAATATAATACCATGGTCATGGGACACATATTTCATGTTGAATGGTGGTGAGAAAAACATCCTAGTGGGTGTTCATTTCAGTTATTAGCAATGTAAACTTTGAAACAAGATTTATAAACTCAATATGGAACTGTAGCTAAAAAATCCCAAAAAAAAAATGAAAAACAATGCTAAAAACAAAAAGTGTGTATATTGGAACGATGGTTTTTTTTAGGGTCAATTTTCAACATTTTTAAAAAGTGGTAGTAAAATCGAATTTTTTTGTGCGAAAAATGTTGTTTTTGAGGAAAAAACACACTAATGTTTTTGGTAAAATAACATTTTTCTTTCCTAGGTATAATTTCATTTTTTTTAGTAATGATGATAAAGATAAAATAATGCGATCTTAGACACATTAAAATTATCTCAGTTTTCATCCATGTTGTTAAACATATAATAACATGACACTAAAGATCGCTAAAATTCTAATTGTTTTCAACCATAACCTTAAAGATACAAAATAAATTGGAAAATATTCAACCATAAAATTAAAAAGCCATGACATCATGAACCAATTACATGACTAAATTAATCAAAATGTCAATACTTGTAGATTGAATGAAACATACATTATATCTCAGTTATTGTTGCATTGTAGATATTCTAAACAATAAAAATAATCATAATTAATAAATATAATATAACAAACATAAAAATGACTCACACGTTCATTTAACACCATGTGTAAATCAAAATTTTTATTTCAAGATACGATGCAAACATTAGATATATAAATTGTCTTAGACAGTTATTGAAAATCACTCATATTTTCTTGCACACCATCATAATTCACATCTTCAGATGAATGACGGGATGAAGATTAAGATGTTCCATATTATTCTCTTTCATAAACTACTGCCCCATTTGACTCCACATGTATGCCCACCATTTCAGGTCTTAAAATTCTTCTGGATCTACGACTAGTTTTAGCATACTCACATCTTAACATTTTTCCTTATGGGAACAACCTCGTCAGAATCTCTATTGTCTCGAAGTGAACAATTCCTCTCTTTGTTAAATTGAAGTCATAAACAAGTATGTCAGCATGCTCCAATTTTAAGAGATCTTTGCAGTGATGAATTATATTTGTACCCTTTACTTTTCTCTTTCCGCCATTTTTATCAACTACCATCTCTCGCTTATACACACCATTGAATGGGTGTGTATTTGTGGCATACCAATGTACACACCTACAACATCTTCATTTTCTATAATGACCTTTATAACCTTAGCAACCCAGAATGGATAGCCATTGGGATCTCCATCTGCTAGCATTGTGATCATGCAACCCTCCTTAATATCATGTACTAAACCCCTATAAAGGTCTTCCATGGCTTCAGGTCACGCATGAGATATTTTGGAACCAATATACATTGATCTTTCCTCTAACTGTGAAGAACTAATAATAGCTTGAGATTGTTGTTCTTCAAAAATGTTTTTTTGCTCATGTTCATTTCACACATTTTGTGGCCAAATAAGTGTATTTGTCAAAGGTATATCTTCATTTTTTGTTATTGAAATGATATCACTGCGATTATTAAAAAAAGACTCCCATCAAACTAAATCAACAATATGAAAGCACTCACATGTATATCTAATACATTTTTTAATTTCCTCTAGGCAAACAAAATAACTTATATCTCTATTATGCCTACTTACATTATGAACTTCAGAAACTAATTGTAATAACAATATATTTGATGCAAATATTGGATGATCTGGAATGAAATTCAAAAATGCCAAACCTAATGACGGTGCCCATTCTACAATAGTGGAATAATTCTTGCCCCATATTAGCGTTTTCCCATCAATTGTTTTGATATGAAATTGTTGTTGGATGCTATTGTCATTAAATTGTTCAATGTATTTATCCTCACCATGAGATCCCAGAATAAACCTTCACATGTCAACAATTTCTTTCAACACATCAAAAGTAGGCTATGGCATGTATGATTTATTAATTCATTCAATTAATGTTGGCGAGCTCCCAACTTCCTTCCTCCTCAATGTGACGAAAAAATGATTGAACATCTCATCAATATGGTCAAGAGTGAGACCAACAAGAAGGAAACCAACCTTTACCTTCTGAAAAATTCTCAATTAAATAAGCATGTCTAGAAATCCAAAAACAATTTGATTTTTGTTTTCATGACGAATGTTGTCCAATTATAGATACAAAACATCAGGAAGATTACTAGACCAATGATAAAGAAAATCATGAACTATGGTTATTGTCAAACTTGCATCATTATGAATATTTGGAGCTATGAGTATACCCTTGGAAACATTTCCCCATTGAAGACCATATAACTGACTAAGTGATACTCAATAAAATTTTCCTCTTGTAAATTTTTGGTTGTGTGAACAAAATGTGGTAAAAGTGTTTTCTTCTAGTCCATACCATCAGTTATCATACCCAAACATTTATTTGGATTATCATAGCACTTCTTTTGATGCTTGTACACTTTTTTCTTTTCACTTGTTTGTTGTTTATGATGCTCTTCAAGTGCTTTGACAATGGAATCTACACAACATAAAAGAAAGTCATTAAGAAATACATTTTCATAGTTTATGACTATACAATTTTAAAAGTTAAAGTTATGAATGCTTACCTTTTTCTGACCCTTCACATTTATCCCCTTTCTATTTAAGAGAAGCACATGTACTGTAAATCCCCATCCTTGTCTTCTTAGGAATACAGGCATTCTTGAATTCTTTCTTCAATATCTTCACAAAATATTGATATGTAACAAATTCACCATGCCCCTTAGCACCTTCTGCATATTCTTTGTATAAGTTGTAATTTATCATCTTGAGAAATTATATAGAATATGTATTGTCTCTCTATTTGGCATACACTATCCATGCTTTGAAAACAAATCATTCATCAATGACATTGTAGTATTTAATAATGGCCCAAACTGTCATTTATGACGTACTTCTAAATAAAATGTGGGATCCTTTTCCAAATTTTCTTGGATTATTGATAGATGAAAATTACCCATTGAATGAAACATTTTGAAAGCCTTTCTACAGATAAATCAAGACCAAATATGATAATCATAACCTAACAAGGTAGATTGCATGCACCCCACTAAATATGATTTTTTCATGCTTTTATTCATTGACAAATATCTCTTCATCTTCTCTAATGAAAACTTAAAATCCATATGTTCCAAGCTATATTTTTGACAAAATTCACATGAAATGAGAGAATTCATAGAACTTCTTATCATCAAACATTCTTCTCTACGCCTTGAATAACTAGAACATCTTGGATTGATACGAAAAGGTATGCTCCTACTTGTCGATAAGATATTTCTTGACAACATCTCCATCATTGGATCATCATCTTATAAGAATTCTCATCATCATTATGAGGAATGATATCCTCAACATGATCATCTATGCTTTTGAAATAATGACTTGGAGGATATTCTTCATCTTTCCCTTCTTCAGTGCTACCCTCATAGTCCTTAGAATTAGGACTAAATGGAAAATTTGACTCGATGTTTATTGGATATTCTTCATCATATGCATTGTCATTTCTACTCTCATAGTCCATAAAATTAGGACTATGTTAAAAATGTGGCTCTCTACTCACTGAAAAATCCTTATCCTACCCTCCGTCAGTACTAATCTCATAGTCCATGGAATTAGGACTAAGTGAAACCGTGACTATTTATTTATTTGAAAATCTTCATCATGGTCTTAGTCACTACTACTCTCATAGTACATAGGATTAGAACTAAGTGGACACCATGCCACTCTATTCACTTGAAATGATTCATCATGTTCTTCATCACTATTCCTCTTATAGTCTATAGGATTAGGACTAATGGACACCATGACACTATATTCATAGGAAATTCTTCATCATGTTCATCATCACTACTGCTCTCATAGTCCATAGGATTAGGACTAAGTGGGCATTGTGACACTCTATTCATTTTAAGTTCTTCATCATGATCTTCATCACTGCTGCTTTCATAGTCCGTAGGAATAGGACTAAGTGAAGACGGTGATACTCTATTCATTTGAAATTATTCATCATGCTCTTAATCACTGATTCTCTCATATTCCGTAGGATTAAGACTAAGTGGTAACCGCGACTCTTTATTTGTTTAAAAACATTCATCATGCTCTTCATCACTAGTACTCTTATAGTCCATAGGATTAGGACTAAGTTGAAACTGTGACCCTTGATTTATTTGAAATTCTTAATCATGTCTTTCATGAATGTTACTCTCATAGTCGTTAAGATTAGGACTAAGTGGAATATTTGTCTCTCTATTCATAGTGGGATAAATTTTGTTGTATTCATCAATACGAATAGAGTTGTTATGTGACGAAGATGTTGATACTTCACAAGGGGAAAATTAACTATCAGAAGAATCCATTCCTTTCAAATAGAATAGGTTGAATGATACAAATTCACTGTCTCCTAATGATAATATATAGCTTAAATAATGAAAAGTTCCCTCCAAATTTTCCCTCCAAAAATTTTGTTTCATGTATTTTCCTCCATAATTTTCTTCTACAATTTATTGAAAAAGATTAACTAAAATTTTCTTATGAAATTAATATTTTAAACTAAATCTCTAAATTAAAATTGTAAACAAAATCTTTTCCCTAAATTAATTTTTTTACTTAAACTATATAACATTTCCTAGACAATTGACAATTCTTTTTTAATTTTTATTAAATCTTCTATCACACATTTAAAATATATTTCTATATCACCATAACATGATTTATATGTTAAGTTTTAATAATAAAAAAATTAATACCACATTAACCATGCTGTAAAACAATTATGTAATGTTTTCTTTATCATAACTTACTATATCGGCATAACAATATTTATACGTTAAAGTCTTTATTAAAACAAATTAGTTCCACATTCACTGTGTTGTAAAACAATTCTGTAATGCTCATTTTATCATAGTTCCTAATATCGCCATAAAAAAAATTTATATGGTAATTTTTTTATCAAAACAAATTCATCCCACATTAACCATGAGGTAAACAATTCCGTTATTTCTGGTATATTATAAATTTCATTATCATTATTCCTCACATCACATCAAGGTTTTTCAAGGTTTGTTAAAATAGTTGGAGTATATTTGTGGAAAAACTACATTGCTATCAACAGCATATTCAACAGAAGATTATCACATTTGAAAGGTTAGTTTCCCTTTTGTTGTGTGCAAGTTCTAAAATTCAATAGGTTTCATGATTTTTTTTTTTTAGAAATTAAAAATTTAAATGAGCCAAATTTACCCGAGAAGCTCATGGCAAGTAGAAACCCACTATGTTCACAGTGGTCATGGTGGGCCGAATCGTGCTTTCTGGTGACACCCAACCCCGCGACCCGACGGGCCCTGGGCAAGGGGCGACAATGAGCTACATGCAGCCCCTCCCACCCCATCCCGACAATCGAAAACGTGCTTGTTGGCCCACTGGGTTACGCTAGGAGGGGTTGAATGCAGCCCCTTCCCACCCCACCCATGTGGCCTAATGGTCTATAGGGTGTGGGAGGTTATTTCGCAATAGGGATGGGATGTAGGGGTTAGCGCCGAGCACCTCCGCCCCACCCCCATGACCCAACGACATGCCGGGGTTAGGGCGTTAGCCCCTCCACCCCACTCGTGTAGCCAACGATCCGCCGGGGGATTGGCGCCAGCCCCTCCACCCCACATGCGCGCCCTAAGGACCTGCCGGGTCTAGCGGGTCGATTCTCATGGGGTGTCAGGGTGGGGTGGGAGGGGAAATGTAGAGCCGTTGGGGTGGCGTGGGAAGGGCTATGAGAAACCCCCTCCAAGGGGCTACTCAAAATCAAGCCTCTACCCTCGGCAGCCCATTGGGCCTTGTGGGTGGAGCAGGAGGGGGCTGCTGTTTTTTTTATTTCTTATTTTCTTATTTAATTTTTTTTAAAAGGTTATGTTTTACAAAATTATTCATCATTTATCATTTTTTTGTTAATTTTAGTTATTGTTTTTTTTTAATTTACTGATTTATATATATGTGTATTGTTTTGTAGGAAAATGGCATCAAAGAAGATTTTCGTGAATCTTTCTACATTAATGATTGCTAAAATTAAAGGTGGATCCTCGAAAATCAATGTGGAATGAACCAAACCTACGCTGATAAAGGGACGATTTCATACTGGAAGAAATCAACTAAAGTGAAGCTTCCAGAAAATGTATGATATGTGAAAGTAAGAGAAGGCGAAGATGTGCATATATATCTATATATTGATATCCCTAATGATAGTGGAATTTATGAGGTGTTGGAAAAGGTCGTAGACATGTGATTGATATGGGACACTGAAGTTGTTTATATACTTACAAAACTGCCCAAGTCACAAGACAAGATTAAATATGAGTTATCATTGTCATTGTATGACACGATAGAGGTATCTACAAAGTTGTCTAAACACATCGTAAATAAGATTGCACAAGATATCATAAGTATTGTTATTTATATTTGTGTTTTGCGTTATTGTAACTGTCTCATTATATTTTTATATCTTAGTTTTATTGACATATCATATTTTGTTTGACATAATTTTATTGAAAATATTTCAATTATCTTGGAAGGCATGCATTTCATAGTGAAAGATGAATGTTGTCATCAGTTTCTACTCAGGGTCAGAAGAAGATATGGTAAACAAGAAAAAATTAGTAATTCATGATGCTACAAAACTACATCCAATGGATCAGAAAAAAATTCCTCTAGTGGATAAATATAGCAAAGGTAGAGTGGTTACTTTTGAAGATGAGGAAATTGAAACTGGGGCTGAACAATAGCTTGTCGTTACTAAGGATGACATTAAAACTGATCGTAGAAATGAGAAGAGACATAAAAAAACAAAAGTACCAATGCACAAGAAATGTTCTAGTTAATGATGAGAATATTAGGAGGAAGAAAATTAAAGTCGAATATTCTCAAGCAGTCTAACAACAATGAAGATCATAGTTAAAATTTAAAAGAAAGTAGGGAAATCATTAGAGGAGTTGATTTAGAGGATGGTATTATTAAAAAAAAACAAAATTCCATTCGATGGAACTTGAAAAAGAGAAACTTAATTGAGGGTGGTCATACATTTCATGTGAGACAAAGCTATAAGCCAAGTGAAAGACAATGTAAATATCAAATCAGAAAGCCACACCACCTACATGTTCACAACTTGAAGAGATTGATGAGGTAAAATCCACATGCTCATGTGGTTAATTATGTGCTTCTTTTTTATCCAATTCAAGTTCCGACCAAAGAACCATTTGATAATTCAAAATGTTTTGAATACAATTATTATGTTCTTGGAGGTAACCATTCTATAGAAGCTCAAAGGAAATTGATGGAGGAATATCCCAATAACACGTGTTTTGAAATAATAAAATGTATCATTTATGCTAGTTTATCAGATACATAAGCAAAGTTGTTGGCATGGGATCTTAATTCAAATAATGAATATAGGATGTCTATCACTTTCATACAAAGGGTTAGATTTATTCATAGTGAATTTGAAGAAAAATGTGGTGGTGGGGATAAGATAAATGTTACTGTAAAACTCTGAAAGAAATGTTGTATGGAAATAGGCTATCAAATTGAGGAGAAAATCAATTCAAAAGGTGACAAAGTAAATTCGTATATATTCATAAGTATTCATAACATTTTCTAGTTGATATTTAGAATTGGAGAGATATGGGAATTGATTAATGAGATTTTTAGCATGTGGGAGAACATTGGCATTAAAATCTAGAATGTCAAAAGGTGTAAACCATTGATCTATAGCAATAATAAATCATGTCTGGAAATGAAGCAGCTTCCAGAAGATATGACTATCACACCTTGGAGAGAATTGCAAGGAGTGAAGGATGAAAAACTTGTCAATATTATCAGAGTAATTATCATTCGAGGAAATGTCTGAGGAATTTCAAAAGTAAGTTTGTTGAATTAGTTTTACTTATTTCTAGATTATAATTTTATTTTAAATATAACATATTGTTCTTAGTAGTATTTTTTATACATATCATTATATTAAATTTTTTTAATTTATCTATTCATTCATAAAATTTACATGAAAATACAAGAACAAATGTTTAAATTTTTGAATCAAGATAGTTGGGATGATGTTGTATGCAACTATCTATATTCAAGTTCTACATTAACACTAAAATATTTTTATCTTGCATTTAAAAAGGTATGTTAATTCATACATTCATTTTTATTCATCTGTATCCTATTTTTATTTTATAACTTATACACATATTTGTTTATTTTATTAAAGATGAGGAAGCATGCAAATGGAGCACCAGATAGTTTTATAAATTTTAAGGAAAAATTTAAGATCGAAAGACTGAAGAAGCAACGTCTTAGGAATGTTGAACTTGATCCAACTCTTGCTCATTTCATTTGGAATGGTCTTGACACTATTCAATATCAAGTAATACAAGGTCACTATGAAGACATTGCTAAACTCATACCTAAAAGGTATTACTCCCTAGTTATTGTAGATATTCCCCATGGTTTCAATATCTGAAACATTGACTATGATAGTGACCCTTATACTTATCATGATCTTAGTAAAGTGGTTGTGGGATTTGTAGAAGTCACATCATGACCATGATGGCGATTTGTGACATTTCATTTAGACACATAATTGGAAATGTTATTATCAAGCTTCAAGGGGAAAATAAACTGAAGGATGCAGCTTACATAGTAAGACGTTGAAAATGTATGTTTTATTAATGTTAAATAATTCATTTATGTAGAATTTAATTGAACTTTTACTATTTCATGTTACAAGCAAAAGTCAAATCTTCTTAACCGTGAAGATCAACCATTTTTAAATGATTGTGAGTTCATCCATATTGATAGTTGGGAAAAAGATGATAGCTATATGTCTATTATTTTTAATCAGGTAGATGGAAAGAGTCATAGACAAGTACTGGTTTATGATGTTGTTGTGAAAAAACTAACATATGAAGACAAAGACGCAAAAGGAGAGAGAGTTAACATTTATAAAAAAACACACTCATTGATTAACTATCTTATAGACATATGTTCAAATGAATCAGATTGGGTTCTGGATTTATTTTCTGGCTCAAGTAAGTTTTATTATATAGAATTGAATTTCAATATCTTATTTCTCAATTTATATGTTATTATGCTAATTTAATTCATTATTTATTTTGTGCTTCATAATTATGTACAACACTAGCATGTTGCCTACATAAAGGAAGAAATTGTATTTCCATTGAAAAAGATGTAGTACAATCTTAATTTATTCAGCAAAGAATTAATGCTCTTCAATATCTTCCAAACGCAATGCAAGAAAATGGGTTGAAGAACTCGGATTTTAGTGAATCACGTGTGGAAAAAAGGGAAAATGAACCTCAACCACTGTTACATGGAATGATTGGAAAGGCATGCATTGGGAGATGCACAGACATCAAATATACATTAGAAGAGGAAAATGAGTAAAATGAAGTAAAAAATATTGTGGAAGAAGACAATGATGAAAATCTAGAGGATGACGAGTTTGGATTACGTGATATTGTTGATTAAATTTAAGTTATGGTTGGAAATCATGCTCATTTCTTGTAACTATTAATTAGTTATACTTGTAATGTCTTGATTTCCACATTTTATGAGAAGAATAAGCATTCAATTAATGTTGTTATGTGTTCAATATTTGTATTATGTGGTTTTCGCTTTACTTTTCATGTGAATCATTATTTTTTGAAAAAAAAATGATTATTAATATTTTTTGACATGAAGTTCATAAAGAAAGCTATTATTTAACCATTTTTTGTTAAATTTTCCTATAAAAATTGTGATTTTGACATGTCATTTCTAGCAAAGGATTATCAAAATATGTATTGTTTTAGTTATATTTATGTTCAAAATGGTTATTTTTATGTCAATTGTTAATTTTTTTTTTTTTTAGAGACAATTATTTGATGTGCATTGAAAATTTAATTAACAATATATAAATATGTAGAATATCAAAACTTTAAAATATCAACCTTCTTCTTTAACTATGCAAAAAAATAAAAAAACTCACTACAAAAAAAAATAGAATAAAAACAAGAAAACATGAAGAAGAAGACAACTTCAAAATTTGTTAAATTTAGAAAATAGTTATTCACATTTAACATATTAGAAAATTTAAAGTAAAAAAATAGGTTTTTTAGAAGAAGGGCCTGATGCACAATCAACACATTTTAAAATCTGCATACAAATAACTAACATTATAAAAACTAATGTACATAAAAAAATTTAAAGTGTCAAAAACTATGCTAAAAAAAATATGTGTATTTTGCATCACCACTTTTCAAAATTGGGTCACTTTTTTGCTACCTCTATGAAACAGGTAATTGTATTAGTTCCCGTTTCAAAGTTTACATTGTTTATTATGGGTAAGGAAATTGGTGAAGGAAATGGCAAAGGATTTGGAAAGGCATGGGGCATTATTTGGAATTTTATTTATGAAAATGATCGAAATTAGAAGAAAATGAGGGTGAAAGGTCACAGTTTGCATGTGAGGAGGAAATTAAAGGAAAAAAATGGAGAATGAAGAAAATACATGCCTAGTTAGTCCAAGGGATTATGAGTATCAGTTCACAGATTTTTGTTAGTTCAATTTTCGAGCTCTCTTTCTATTGTCTCTCTCTCTCCCTCTCATACTCTTGGATACTTAGATTTTTCTTCGAGCACTCTTGAAGGAGTATTGCATACTTGCAAGTTGGAGAAAGAAGGGAAAGGAAGATGAGGAAAGAAAAAAAGGAAATTGGGATCATCTTCATGGTTCTGGACCTGCCAAGATTCAGGGGATCTCCCCAATATGAAGTCCCAACTAGACCTCACACAGTTGGGAGTAGGAGTCCCAGCAGTGGGTGGTAATCTAATGACTTGATCATAGAAACGTGTAGAGTAAAGTAAGAGTCAAATGTGATGCGCGAAGGTTCCAACACATGAAGGGAAAAGGAAGTGTGCCTTTTGGAAGCTGTACTAGTACGCAACTTCAAAGGAACAAACGAACGAAATGACATCACAAGCTAAGATGTGGAATATTCCATAAATCAAATTGATGAATTAATTTGACAACATGTATTCAACAAGATTCATACAAATGAAAAAAAAAATAGTTTGTAAGCATATGTATAATTTAAATAACATACATTGCCAATACAACAATAATAGTCCTAGTATATTAACAACATATGCATGAAAGTGTGATGGCTCTGATTTTATTATTATAAGTGAAGGTTCCATCCATACATACATAATTGACGACCGCTAGCTGTAATAGTGGAACATTAAAATCAAGAACAACTACTCCTCCAAAGAAGTATACTCGATCTATGCTATGGAAAAGCCAAGGCTCTTCACAATACTCCCAAGTTCTTTCTAAGCCTATGTCTAGCCAAAATGCTGACTCTCAAAAGCTTGTTATATGAGTTATGATGTTCTATTTATTACAAGAGGTGGTGACTCTTTAAATCCCCTCTGCCACCTTTGGACTACCCTCATGAATTTTCACCTTCTTCACAAAATTACAGATTGCATTACATGGTGACTTTTCATATTCCAATATTGAGACTTGGAATGTCACTGTCAACACAATTACAAATAATATTACATTTTCCACTCATACCCACATAAGAATAATAGGTTAGAGATAGCCTAACAAGACAAAACACTATGATTCTGGAGTTTGGGGGTAGTGCATCTCAACAACCTCCACTTGCATCTTCTCGATCACATATTCATGCCAAGCTTAGTATTATGTGATGGTGTCCCTAGACTTCTTAAATATGTCTTGGTGGAAGCAGACTCTAGCCTCCATGGAATTCATTTACACCATCTTGGAATCTATATCAAACCTATTCTAAAGCATGAGTAGCACTGTCTTCACCTTGACAGGACCACTGATGAAAATCTGCATGTTGTGAGCATTCAACTTGAAGACTTCCCTTGTGGCCTCCTATCTTAGCTTCTCCAAGTACTGTTCGACCTACTGCCAAAATTAGATCTTGGTTTTAGATTTTGTAAGGTAACCTATTGATTGGATCTCGTGTGTTCTCACCAAGACATCCAAATTATTGTACAACTGGACATATCAGGCATGTGTGCTGGCAACGAATGGGGTGAGCTACTTTTTGTTCTAAATCAATATTCAAACCTTCGCTTTGTTCGCCTCTACCTGTGGCTTCATCTTCTTCACTAATTCAAGCAAGGCCCCTTTGAACCACATTTTCCACTCCTGTATATAGGAGATGACAGCATGTATATTTTTTAGATTTTTAACAAACTCTTTTCTCTTCTATTGTAGGCTATCAATATGGAAAATTTCTTTATGCATGGTGACAAATCCGTCATAGAGCTTCCACATGGTTTCTCAAACTGTTGATACTTCAACAAGTATGGTTTTTCTCATCTCCCCAAATGTGGAAACTACATTCTTCATTATTTCTTGGTGATGTTCTGCCTCTTTCGTGGAAGCCTGCATGTTCTTTGATAGATGCCCATTCTTAGCCATTATATACTAAACATTTCAGCTTGGATCTCCTACATAGGTTGAGCTGGCCTCAGCAATGGAAGTTGGATGCTTCCTAATGTCTGACACTATCACCCTTTCTTTGATTAATGCAGGTGATGCGTGATCATCTAGAAGCATCTTCCTTGGTTCTTGTACAATTCTCTTTTGGAACTCATCGAATGATATATTGTATACATCCATGACTAGCTAACCATAAAGGAGAACAACATTTCGTTCATCACTAAAGGTTGGCTCTACTGCTAGAGGTGGTGGAGACTCACAGATGAGCTGTGGTGCTCTCAGCATCAAGTCAACATCTTCATGTTGTGACTATTTTTCCAAATGCATGTTTGTCACTTCAATCAATTGCTCAATTTGTTAAGCAAGCTCCAGATCTTGCATATGTTCACCTCCCTCCTTGGCTGCTGATTG
Source organism: Pinus taeda (assembly GCA_000404065.3). Lineage (NCBI taxonomy): Eukaryota > Viridiplantae > Streptophyta > Pinopsida > Pinales > Pinaceae > Pinus > Pinus taeda. The sequence continues at coordinate 45,913 of APFE030283101.1, read as the reverse complement.
TTCCGGTTGTTCAACCTGTATCAATTTTTTTTACTCCATCATCAAACCTTGCCTTTTTCCTTATTCCTACTTCTTATTGTCTTCTCATTCTCTCCTCCTCAACTCCTGTTGTTCCTTGAAATTCTTCTCTCTCTCCTGCAACTTCAGTTCTTCTTCCTGTAACCTTTATATTTCTCTCTTCCTTTGATCTACTCTCTTCGACCATTTCCCCCTCTTTTATTCTGCTTCCAAAGTTTCCTTCACAATAATAGGATTTTCCTTCATTTTGTAGATTTTCTCTCCTTTTGGACTGTCACTAATCTTCCTCTTCCCATTTTATTGCATGGGATTTCTCCCTTCTCTTGTTTTTGTTGTCTCTTCCAAAACTATTGTTGTTTGTGGAGTAGTCTTTAAAGTCCTTGCTATACTGGCTGTCTCATTGAGTCTGGAGGCATTGTAGTAGTACACTCAAGGATCCTCCTCTTGCCAATGATATGCCGTACTAATCCACGAAAAGAAAAATATTATACATTGGTCCTTAAAAATAGTGTGCAGATGATATGGATTAAAGTCCTTGGTGAGAAACTCAAATTTCAATATGTCGTTAGCCTCAACATCTGCAACTTTCATGTTCTTAATATCATATACTCTAACCCATGGAGCTTTGTTCTTCCTATGAAGTGTTGCTAACCACCGTGTAGCAAGGTGTTATGATACCTCTTGCATGATTATTTTATCAATGGCATACCTTGGTAATAAATGTAGAGGCTTCTCTTCGCCAAACATTCTAGTGAATATGTCACTTGGTGAGACATACCAATCTCCAATGTGTACTATCACCTCCATTCCTTCTCGAGACATGCAAGGTGGATATTATTGAAATATAATCTTAGATAGTGGGATGAGAAAGTGGTTAGTTAGTCGTGCCATTACTCCTCAATAATTGCAGTTGGGAAGCAACTTGAAAGATGTTCACAATAGTCTCTTGTTGTGTCCATCTATAGTTCATGCCAGGGAACTACTGTTGTGCACAAATTACATCCAGTAAGTATATGGACATATAAAACATTGCTTATTCATCCTTGGGAATATTCCAAGCCTTAGCTACATGGGACTTCAATTGTTGAGCCAACATATTAGACGAGTTGAATGGCCTCCTATCACTCACCAACTGGTCTAGTGAGACTTCACGCCGTTCAGGAAAGGTTTATGTGCTCTCTTGACCATATATTTTGCAAGATCAGGTGATAAAGGATTTGTAAGCCTTCCTGAGGGACTTTTCTCTGTACACATGGGTGGGTTTTTGTCTAAAATTTGATGGCTCTTTCACCTACCGCTTGACAATGTCTCTCGAGTATACATATTTGTTGGTGGAATGGAAGAGTGACACCATGTGCTTCACTAACTCATGAAAATGATACATATGTTGAAAGTATTCTTCCCTCATTTTGGTAAGCATCTTCCCACTAGAACTGCTGAATGTCATAGTCTATTCTTCCATATGTGAGATAATCTAGCTAATTGTGTTTGCACATGGGAAGGTGGGGTATCTGCATGAAACATTGTATAAATCTCACTATCGCATGCTAACATAAACTTTTTGGTCCTCTAAATTTTCCTCAAAGTCCTTTGCAAAAGTGTCTTTAATCAATTTCGATATCAGTGTTGTTCCATTCCCAATAATCAACTGAGTATCTAGATAAACTGGTAAATCAAATGATGTTTGATTAAATGCTTCCCCAAAATTTCCCTCTATAGTTTTCTTTGATGAAACTCTCTTAGATTCCATTACAATTGTGACTGATGGAGAGATACTCAATAATTTTTGTACATGTGGTATAGAGAGGACACTCATCGCAAGTGAATTTCAGTTTATAAGCAAAACAAATTCAAGGCAACTTTAAGCAACAAGTCAAGAAATAGATGTGAGGGATTGCACATTTTTTTCTGATAGGGATTATAGGCTTACTATGGGGACTACGCACTATGCATTCCCAGTAGTGAAGGTAGAATCCTGATAATTGGAACTGTGCAATGTGTAGTTCAACCTATGAAAAGGCCTGGGACACACTATGTAATGCACAGTCTTAGTGGCCAAGATGGGAGGTTGGCTCCTAGAACTGTGTTACGCATAGTTGGATCCATCTTAAGCTATTCTCTGTGAAATTCCATGGCTGAAGCTTGTGGCTTGAGTTTCCATATTGCGTAGTGCCAGTGATGAAAAGTGAGATCTGGCCAAGGGAAGCATAGATCTCCCAAAGGTAAGTTTGAAAAATAAGTCCATAATAGAGATAGTGTAAAGTTGAGTGAAGATGTGACTAAGTGTATGAATTAATTTGAATCAAGTGCAACAATTGAGTAAATATAAGGAAAACAAAGTATGTGAGGAGAGTCTCTCCATCAACGACTGTTAGTGCAAAAACATGGTAACTCATGCGACACTTGGGAAACACAATCTATAACTTGAAACAACACATTTACAAGTTAAAACAAGTTAAATAACCAACAACCATGTAGAGAAACAAGTGAAAAAACACTCACACAAGCCAAACAACAAAAAGTGATAGAAAAAGTGCCAAAAGACGACAAAAGAAAAACTCACCCAGAAAAGCAACAATGATCACACCAAAGGCTCCTTAATATCCTCTGGAATGCTATAGATCCAAGGTAAAGTGTGAAAATGACCTATATCAGCAACAATCAAATATATTTGGGAAAATTAGGGTTTATGATGTGCATGAATAAAATGAAGGAAAAGGAAACACTTGGAGGAAGTTTCTAAAAATAGCACAAGTTCCTCCTTTGGGATACATAAAATAGATCCCTATTATTTAGGGATGTTTTTTTATTTTTTTCGGAAATTTTTCGGAAATTTTTCCATGCACACTACTAGGAAATATAGGACAATTCCAAGAACTGGTCAACTTTTTGACTCAGTGATGTACACATTTTCTAAGCTCAGTGAGGGCTGCACAATTTCTAGGCTGTGTCATAGTCTTCCTCATCATGAACAGGAATTTTCTGAGCTCAAGGCTCACTGGTAGTGATGACTGTGAAATTCCAATCACCAATGCTAGTTTCCCAAAAGTATTGCATCGTATCTGGGGCCAAGCCCAGAACTGTTATGGGACCATTTAGGAGATCATCTCATGAGTTAGAAAATGAATTAAGAAAGAAAACAAAAGACAAAATGAAAGAAGGGTGTCAGTCCGAGCACAAATACTTGGATTAGTATGAGATGAGAATATTGTTTTTAAGAAGGAAGGCTCCAAAATTGAAGGATAGGAAAAATTCTAGAGGGTGCTTGTATCTGCTACAACATTGGAGGCACACTGGTAGAAATCTAGCTCTTTGTATAGACTTTGTCTCATGCAAAGTAAGTATAACTCTTCGGTAACAATTGTTCAGATCTTTCATTATCATATATTCTTCACTTAGATTGAGTTAAAGGTGTACTCCCTACCATTCTCTTCGTCAGCGATAAATGTACCAAGCTAAGTCAAACTGATTTGTTTGAATTGGGGATGAGGGTTATATAGATGCACAATTAAAATATATTTTTAGTGTTTTAGATTCATCTTTGTTGCTTCCCTCTTCTGTGTAGACCTCCACAGTGCTCCATTGGATTCACTTCAAGAACATAAGCATTTCTCCACTTCCAGTGAGCATGGACAGTACCCTGACGGAGTTACTTGCTTCTTCTCATTGTGCATGAAGCATTTCTCTTCTTTTTCCCTTTATTTTGTTTTTCAATTTCTCATTTTCATTTATTCAAAGAACTATGCATAGGCACTTATTTATTTTATGAGGCAAAAGAGGGATCCCAACTTATTGAGAGTACAAGATATTTTCCCTCCACAGAAGGATATTTATATATACCTTTGTAAGACTAGCTAAGGTTTCCCCGCTCTCATAACTCTACTTGGCTTAGTTGACAAGGGTTAACCGAAAATAGAAAACTGATTAGAGTAGGTGGTACTAGATAAGAGTGAAACATAGTGATTTCACCATAAATTTCTTTGAAAGAAAAGTATTTTCCATAAGGTTATCATTGACTAAAAGAAATGAAAGATTCACATAAAGAGATGGAATAATAGCTAACCAAGTGTTGATAGTAGTACAAGTTTGTCTTGAACTTCACCCTACTTTTGTAAGAATCCAAACACAATTTCATGTGAAAAATAACCTACAGTTGCAAAAGCGAACAAACAAAGGAAAGAAGTGGAGGAAAGAAAAATAATGTAAAGAAAATTAGAAAAAAAACCAAGAAAAGCAAACAACTACTCCTACTCCTAATCTATGCAAAACATAGGCCAACTTATGTAATGTGATACTTCTAATGCAACCATCAGCGCATTGGCTAGCCCATGTAGGCAAGAGTATGCATGTCAAGAAGGATATAAAAGGAAACCAACAAATAAGAAAGATAAAAAAATATAAACCATAATGTTTGAAGCTTGAATGAACCCGCAAAAATATAAAATCGAAAAGGACATGAAAGGGACACTTTTGAACTTGAGAAATGAGAAAACATGAACAAGGAAGAAGATTTATGTTTTGCAATAGTGCTTTCTACATACGAATCCTCTAATAATTGATCGATAGGATCATGTTATATAGATGTAGGATGCGAAAATTGTAAGATAGATTGATTTTCAATGTGAACAATAGAGTGATGAGGAGCCTAAAAAGATTCAACATATTTCCAATCGGAGGTGCAACTGACGTCAAGCTTATGAGAAAATGGCATAACCATCACCCTGAGCTGAAATGCCTTAACAACTTGGGTAGGTTCCAATTCATTAGAAGATGGACCAACAAAAATCAGTGGCATAAAGAGATCGATAGTGGAGGAATTAGAATCATGACCAGATGTATAAATGAAAATAGCATGAAAACCATGATCAGAAAGTTCAAGGTCACAAACAAAGTTATCCTCATGATCTGGCAAATAATAAAGAGGGGATACTGAAAAGTGACATATTTCACCCTCTATGTTTCCGGAAAGGTAATAGGAAATATTCAGAGGATCAGGGAATACAAATATGTCCAATGAAAAAATGGCATTCTAGATGTTCTACGAGTGATCGAAAGTAAAAACATCTGAAAATGAATTTTCACAGGATTGAACAAGAATTACAGGATCATGGAAAATTTCATGATAATGAGAAATAGGTGTGGACAAAAGGTGTTCATCCTTCGCCACATATTCTTGTTCATACTACCATACATACTCATGAGAAATAATATCGCAAGTTATTTGTTGAACACTAACTTCGTCCAAAACTTGATCCTTGTGAACATCACAAGTCATATCTGAGATAGATGAACAAACACCAAAATATAGAGGATTAGAGGGACCAACGGAGGGAGGATTAGGAGGTAATACTTCATGAAAACCATCGAGGTGATATTTTAACTCTGTGCAAAAAATCTAAGTAAGTGGGATAGGAGAATATCGTGGTAGATCAATAGGTGATTTCTCAACTTCTCCCACCTCGACCTATGGAGCTAGAGCTATTTGATGAGAAGGATATGGATGGTCACTTTGGACAACAATGTTTTCTATCTCATATTTAGAAGATCTAGCATAAAGGTATGTTGGGAGAGGTTCGAAAGATTCTAACTCATGTGGATTTTCAGAAATGTGAACAAGATATTGGACTCTTCCACTTAAAAATTCCCAATCAACTTCATCTTTAGGAAATTAAAAAAAATAATGAATAAAATGATTGCGAAAATCCTAAAGATATTCATCAAGTGCTTTTTGCAATTTTAAAATTTTGTTATTAAGGGATTTATGATCATAGAGAATGAAAGCACGACATGATTCACCAACAAACTGTTTGAAAGATTATATGGAGGCTGAGGGATATATGTAACACCATTGCTTTGTGTGCCCTTTAAACGTGAGAGAAAACAACTGATAGGAAACATCCTCAAATTGGATGCCATGCCTGTCATAGAAACCAAGAAAATAAACTACGTCCCTAAGCAAGGTTATTCAAACCTCGCAATTGAACATAAATTTGGACAAGTCATTCAAAATGATCATTGGCACATTCAAATTTGCAGAGCTAGAAAAACATGTTGGGGTTAAGATTTGGTGAGAAGTCATCAAATGTGTGCATTAATTCAAAACAAACTTCAACGGCTCAGCTTGTCATCTCACCCTCCTTCTAGAACCATAAATGTTGACGATGTTGGAATTGCCAACATTCACAGGATCTCCTTGATATGAAGTCCCGACTAGAATTCACACTACTTGGAGTAGGACTCACAATAGTTGGTGGTAATGTAATGCCTTGACTGTGGAAATATGTAGGGGAAAGTATGATAACTTTGAGTAAGAGAAAGTGTGTGACCCCATGGAGAGTCAAGTTTGATGCATGCAGGTTCCAACACAAGATGGGAAAATGAGGTGCACCCCTTGGAAGCCTACAATAATATGTAACTTGAAAGGAACACATGAGTGAAATTACATCACAACCTAAGATGCAGAATAGTCCACAAGTTAAATTGTTGAGTTAATACAACAACACACATTCAAAAAGATTCATACAAATGCAAACAAAATAGTTCATAAGCATATTCATAATTTAAATAAAATACATTTTCAATGCAACAAGAATAGTCCTTCTATATTAGCGAAATATGCATGAAAGGGTGTTGGCTCTTATTTTAATATTGTAAGTGAAAGTTCCATCCATACATAAAGCATTGATGACCACTAGCCACAATAGTGGAACATTACAGTCAAGAACACCTTCTCCTCCAAATATGTAGACTCACTCTATGCTATGGAGAAGCTAAGGCTCTTCACAATACTCCCAAGCGTTTTCTAAGCTCAAGCCTAGCCAAACACATGGCTCCCAAAATATTATTCTATGAGTTATGAGTTTCTATTTATAACAAGAGGAGGTGACTCTACTTTGTGACCTTTGGACTACCCACTTGACTCTTCAACTTCTTCATAAAATGACACATTACATTAAATGGCGACTTTTCATTTTCCAATATTGACACTTGGAAATTCACTTACAACGTAATTACAAATAATATTACATTTTCCACTCGTACCCATATACGACCAAATAGGTTAGAGACAACCTAACAAGACACAACACTATGATTCTGGAGTTTGGAGATAGTCCATCTCAACAACCTCCACTTGCTTCTTCTCAGTCGCATATTGGTGCCAAGCTTGGGATTGTGTGATGGTGTCCCCAAACTGCTTAACAATGTCTTGATGGAAGTAGACTCTAGACTCCATGGCATCTAGGTACACCATCTTAGAACATGTATCCAACTCATTCTAAAGTCTGAGAAACATTTTATTCACCTTGAAAGGACCATTGATTAAATTCGGCATGTTATGTGCTCTCATCTTTGAGTACTCTTCAACCTCCTACTGGACTCGGTTCTTGGGTTTAGGTTTCATGAGGGAACCGTTTGATGGGATCTTACGTGTTCTCACCAATACATCCAAACTACAGTAAAATTGCACATATAAGGCATGTGTACTGCCAATGAATAAGGCAAGTTCCTTGTTGTTCTGAATCAACATTGAAACCTTCATTTTCTCCATCTCTATCTGTGGCTTCATCTTCTTCACTAAGTCAAGCGGGGCCCCTTTGAACCATAATGTCCAATCCTATACATAGGCAATGGAAATGTGTATGTTTTTGAGAGTTTTAACAAAAAAAATTCTCTATTGTTGTAGGCCATGCATACGGACAACTTCTCTATGCATGGTGACAAATCCAACGTAGATATTCTACATGGTTTATCCAAGTGATGATACTTCAATAAGTATCATTGTTCTCATATCCCCCAATGCGGAAACTGTATTTTGCATTGTTCCTCAGAGTTTTTCAACCTCTTCCCTAGTAGCTTGTAAGTTCTTTCCTAGTTTCCCATTTTTCACCATCGGATACTGAACATTTAAGCTTGTTTCTCTTACATTGGCCAAGTTGTCTTTGGTAATGGCAGTTGGATGCTTCCTGGTGTCTGATAGTATGACCCCTTTTTTTATGAATTCAAGTGATGCGTGATCATCCAAAAAGTGATTCCTTTGCGCATGTACAATCATATTCAAGAACTCATCGAATCATATATTGTACACATACATGACCAGATCATCATCAAGGTGAACATCATCTCCTTTCTCACTCGGGGTTGGCTCTACCACTGGAGGTCGTGGAGACTAAATTATTATAGGTGGTTCTCTCAACATCAGGTCAACATCTCCATGTTGTGATTCATGTTCAAAATCCATCTCTATCATTTCAATCAATTTCTCAATTTTCTTAGCAAGCTCCCGATCCTGCATCTGTTCACCTCCCTTCTCAACTACCGGTTGTTTAGGATATTCAACTTGTATTAGAAATATTTACTCCTTCACTGCACCTTGCATCTTTTCTTCTTCCTACTATTGCTTCTCTTCTCATCCTCTCCCCCTTAACTCCTTCTCTTCCATCATATTCTTCTATGTGACCTGTAGCTTTAGTTCTGCTTGATGCAACATCTACTCTTCTCTCTTCCTCCTCTCTTCTCTCTTCATTTGTGCCTTCCAATTTTATTTTGCTGCCAATGATTCCTTCATGGTAATAGGATCCCCCTTCATTTTCCAGCTTTTCCCCTCCTCTAGATTTTCAAAAATCTTCCAATTTCCTTTATCTCGCACAAGATTGTTTCCATCTATTGTTGTTTCTATTACTTCTGGAACTGATGTTATTTTTGGAACAGTCCTTGTTACACAGTAATTTATCACCACTTCACTCCTGGTCATCCCACTTTGTCATGTGTCCAAATCTATGACAGAAAAATGCTCTCCTAAATTTCCAATTGAACCACTTTTCCAAAGTTATTTGCCTCACCGTGGTTATTTGTCTAATAAATGTGTTGAAAGGCATGCAAAAAGAGGATGCACGTGTTTCCCGCGATGGCTCGATTTTATGCACCATCGCGTGTCTGTTTGGTATTTTCGGCGATGATATAACTGTTATTATTGATCACTCGTGATGTCAGCGCTTAAGATCAGTTTTGTTCACGTGATGATCCAGATTGGGCGAATTGTTCCAACTGTCAGCCTTCCAGATGACTCTAGACCTAGTTGTTCGCCTTGTTTATGTCGCCCTTCCTTTCCTGGTGTGGCAGTTGCGTCAATTGAGCACCTTCCTTGATGATAAGCTCTCCCTCCCACCTTTAATGGAGACTCCTTCTCCTATTTAAGCTCTCACCATTGCTATGCATTGCTAGTTGGCTTGTTGATAGTTGGATAATTTTGATAGTTCACTAGTGGAGCAGTGTTGTTTGTGCTTTGTGAGTTTGCTAGATAGCTTGTGTGAGTGTGGCAAGTGTGTGGTTTGCTTGAGGAAGGATTGTGAAGTGCCCTTAATCTTGTGTGAGATTCATAAGTGAGAGAGTCCTTGTATTGGGAGATCCATCATCAAAGAGTAAATGCTTGAAGAACATGCTGGCTGGGTCCCTCTGAGAAGGCTCATGACGTCAAGACTTTGGTTGTAAGCTTACTCTTATTTGTTCATTAATAAAATCAATGATTTTTTCCTATGTTTTGTATGCAATGTACATGATAGCTCATGACTTCTTGACTTTATGAGTAAATGGTTCATTGTTGTCGCCAGATTACGTGCTTTGTTGTATTTCCTTCGCTTGTTTCAGGTTGATTACTCATTGAAGAAGCAGAAGCTGGAGCAGTGCAACGGAACTCCATCGACCACCGGTTGAGGTAGGCCTCCAACTCTAAATTGTTTAAGGAAAACTATTCTTGATTTGTCCTTGTTTGTGACTAGACCCACTCTAGGACTAGAGGAGTTGCCTCTGTCCGCAGAGAACACTTTCCTGCATCACAAATTGGTGACTCCACTGGGGAATGGTCCCTTTGTTTTTTTCTTGTTTGCTCTTACCTTGATTTTTTATTTCATCTCTTTTCGAGTTTTGGGGATTAGTTATCAGTCTTTTGAGTCTCCTGGCCCGATCTGGGAACACCTCTATTTGGTTAAAGGGTTGATTGTCTTTGATTTGGGAGTTTTGATTTGCCTGTCATTGTTTTTAAGCTTCATCGCATATTTAATTGTAACAGTCGCGCTGTGATTGCGACCACACTTTCGTATCATCCTGTTCATCACGTAATTACGCATAACAGTCGCGACGGTCCTGGGAATCAAGCCACCATGGGAAAGTCATATATTCATGCGCTGGCATCGCTTTTTTGCTGAAGCAAGTGCTTTATCAGTGCTCTGTTGCCATTTTATTGTCCATGCTCATTGCTGTAGAATTGATTTTGTTCAATTTTACCTCCTGAATCCATCAGTCTTACTAGCCCCTTGATTTTTTCACTTTCTTGGTGACTTGTTTTTCACTGTTTATGGGTTGAGGCACTCCTTTGTGAGCTTTGTCAACTGAATCTTGTTTCCTTACTTTGTGACCTAGTCTTATTGTTTCGACTCTTTTGATCGGTTTTGCTTAGTTGCTTGACTACTCAAAGATTCATTTGTAGCTTGTTGTTGATTTGGTTAAGCCTTCCTCTGAGCTTGCTTTCGGTTGATTGTTTAGTGAACATCATTGAACCAATTTTGCGTGTTAATTGTATTTCTTCACTACCAATCATAGATTACAATTGTTTGGGTCAACCTGGATTTTCCATGCTTTCTTACCACTTTCTTGTTTTTCTAGTTTCAAAGGCATCAAAATCGAAAAATTGCATTCATTTAGTAACGGAATTGAAAGTGAATTTGCATTTCTAGTTGCATATTGGAAAGCAAATGTTTAGATCTCTCATTGGTAGCATCCGTGCACATTTTAGAATTGGTGTTTGTCTTGCATTGGATGACTGTTGTTTGATTGTCTTGGTTTTCTTGGTTTGGAAATGATTCTCTCTACCCTTTCGTAGGTAGACATTCATTGAAGAAAAAAGATTCTTCATTCATTCTAGCTGCATTCTAGGATTTGTTATATACATACGGTAAGCCCTGAAAACTGAAACTTAATCCAAGATCAACTTTAAAATGAACTGAATGAATCTGAAAATGCATTGGAACATAATGCTCACTTTTTAGAGGTCAAGGCTAGAGATGTGCTCCAGCGTCATTAAACCTACTCACTTATGTTTCCACTCAAGGTTGGTTGGTTCCTCCTTTTGTGACTCAATAGTGGTCTAGTACGGACTTGTGCTCCCACCTACCATCGAGTATATGGGGAGACCCCACTAGGTTATCATCCTCTATCCATAAGAAGCCATGTCTACCACCTTACAAGTCGTAATGCACCAAACACAGCATTCGAGAAGATTGACTACCGTATGGAAAGTCCTTGGTTTTCATATGACTGCCAAGGTGTATATGCAGTTTTACGGATTGTCTGGTAAACCTTTTGCCTACTTCTCTAGGGTAGTCACTTTCGCTCCTTTTCAGACTCCCTAAAAGAAAAGGTTCATCTCAGCACTTGTCACTTCAGGATCATTAAACATTCGAAGGCAACTAGAGTCATATTTTTGTCCTTTTCTCGACTCTTTGAAGATGAAAAGGTCAAGTTGTGTTCTTGTGTCTTAAAATTTATTCGGCCACCTTCACATTTACCCTGATAGATCTTGTTTGTGTTAGGTTGAGTAGGGTTGTTTCTCATTAGTTTTCCTAGAGATTTTGAATCGAATCATCCTGGCGGAATCACAAATCCTGTCTCCCATCCCAAGTGACCAAGGGTCTCATCCTTCTGTTATGCCTAAAATGTCGGTTGTTAGCGATACTCTCGCTATTATTCCGAGTGTCCAAACGATTAACTCTCGCGCTGCAGAAGATGAGTCTTACGATATCCACTAGAACCCCATTTGGGATCCTTTTGAAGGGGATATCCCTATTACTCCTCCTAGTGTTTCGGTCCACATGTCTTCTTCTGACATGGATGATACATCCCCCATCACGAGTGGGGTATCTTTTGTGATGAGCAGTGAAATTCCTATTCCAATGGAAACTACACCCTTCATTTCTAACTCTGTCGATATCACATTGCCCTTACGATATAGGGCTTTGAGGGATGTTATGGGTTCTAGACACTCCCTTACGAGTTCTATGTGGTCTCTGGCTGTCACTCTGACTTCAAAGCCCTTTAATCAAATTCACGATGTGTTTGTCACTTCAGTCCAGACTATTCCAACTGTCTCTGTGGCTTCTTCAACCCCTGTTGTTGGTGCTGTCACGGCATCATCGGTCATGACCACTATTGCTAGACCTTCTCCTGGAATAGCAAATAGTGGCCCATCGGCATCTACAACCGGAATTCTTAATCCTACAGTGAATGCCCCACCTTCTTCTGGTTTTATTCCAGTAGGGGAGGCATACGATCAGTATTTGCAAGTTATCCAGAATCTGGGCTCGCAAGGTCATTCCATTACTACAATCCCATAGCACATCACCTTTATCTTCCCAAATCGTTGCCATCTCAGCCTACCGTTGAGGCTTCGGTTCTATTATCTGTTGCTTGGGGCACCACTACTTATCATGGTGGCCAAGCACCCCCTACGAATGTTCAAGAACAATCTTATCAAGGGCAACCGTTTTACACGCAACCCTCCTATGGGCAACAATATTACAGACAACCTTACCCGGGGCAACCTGGGGGCTGTCGAGGACAACCCTTCCAGGGACAACCTTTGGCCTCTGGTGGTTCATCTTTTACTTAGCTTGGGCAACCTTCTGGAAATCCAAGACAACCTTATATGCAACAAGGCCAACCTGGTAACAAGCAAGGTTACCCTTCCGGACAACCTTCTCGCAATCCAGGACAACCTTACATGCAATAAGGCCAACCTGGTAACCAGCAAGGCTACCCTTCTGGGCAGATCGGTCAACCTTATGTTTAGCCAGGCTAGCCCATTGTCTAGTCTGGTCAACCATCTAGGCAAGTTGGTCAACCCCAAATTCAATCAGGTCAATTGATTGTCGAGTCTCCTCAGCCATCTGGTCTATCAGGATAGCCCTCAGTTGTGCAAGGATAACCCATTACCCAACAAGCTCAACCTTCTGGGCATGTGGATCCACCCCAATCTCAACTAGGTCATCCTTCAGGCCAAATGGCTCCACCTCAGTATACTCAAGGACATCCTTCTGGGCCTGCTCAGCCGGGCACTCAAACGATTGTTACTTCTCAAGCTCAACCTAGTTTCTAGACCGAGTCTGGGCTCCAGACCCAATCTGGTTTTCAAATGCAGGTTGGATCTCAATCTCAACTAGTTTATCAAATGTAGACTGGTTCCCAGGCTCAGTTTGGAGCACAGCTGCCTTATGGTTACCAACAGTCCGAAGGGAAAACTTAATTTTCTCCACATCAAAATTATCAACAAATGCAGGTGACTCCTTATTAGAATTACCAGCAACCATATGTTTCTCCTGTAGGTCAAGTTTCTAATCAATGGAATATTGGGGGGCAAATCTAGGGTTAGCCATCCAGTTATAGCTATAACCCCTATGGGCAAAATCCCTACAGGAAAAACCCTTATGGACCTAGTCTGCCTAGGAAAACTCAATGGGGGCCACAAGCAGCTGGCTAGAACTCTGGCGCTACCTCTTACTTGCGGCCTCAGATGTCCTTTAAACACAATTACCCTTTTTACCAACGTTCGAATTACCGGATGTGTCCAAGCTGACCAATGATCCCATCCTTCATAATCTATATTGTCCACCGATTCCAACTAAAATTCCGAGTGACTGTTCCAAGTTTGATGGAAAAGCTGGAGAAGATCCCGAGGCCCATGTTATGACATACCATTTAAGTTGTTTGTCCTACTCATGGCTTGATGATTCAGTCTACCTTCGCCTCTTTCAAGGAACTCTCACTGGTTCTTCTGCTAAGTGGTATATCGAATTAGCTCGCGGATATTTTCAGGACTTCAACTCGTTAGCTATGGCATTTATAACTCATTATCAGTTGCCCATTCATTATGAAACGGGCACACATCTCCTTAAATCCTTAAAATAGGATACGGCCACACACATCTCCAATAAAATTCATGAATGGAGGCGGCATCACCATTTAATTAAGTTTTGGATTCCCGATCAACTGTGGACTAACTAGTTTACGACTTCATTCGTTGTTCCAATAGCTCGGGACATTTCCATGGGAGCATTTGTAAATGAAGATCAAGCCATTGCGCGTGCTCAGTATCTTGACTTGGTTTATTCTCAGTTTGGTACTTTAGATTATTAGTTTCCTAATTATCCGAGACCCGGAACTTCCAAAGCTCTGCCGACACCCTCCATTAATGGTGTCATTAGTTTTGTTAATCCATCTTCTACGAAATCTTCAAACCCTGGGAGGCAAAAGTTGAATGCTTAAAATGAAAATGCTTCTCAGGCCGCATCAAATTTTGGTAGAACCTCCGAGGTTAACGCCGTCTAGTCCACCATGGCAGACAAAGCCTCGAAAGGGAAAAAGAAGGGAAAAGGGAAGAAAAATCTAAACAGCCAAAGCAAGATTCCTCTAAACCTCCATCTGAGGAAGGTGCCAAACGCAAGCCCAAGTATCCTTGCCTTATCTGTTGTTAGTGTCAGTCTTTCCAGCCTTCCTCCAGTGACAAATATGCTCTTACAAAGTGGTCTCAGAGTGTCAAGGTCAAATTTTGTCATTTCAGTGAGTCTTCAAGCAAAATTTGGTCACTAGGCATTAGGTCTAGGGTTTGATTTCACTCCTTTAAAAGTTGCCCAAATGTTAGTCTATGTCACTATTCAGCTGAGTCTATCATCATTCAGAGGTTTTTCATCATCATGTCAAGTTCCATTGGGTCATTTTATAGCTTGTTCATGCCTCAGTTGTGCCTAGGTAAGGTCCATTTTCCTCTCCTAGGGTTTTGGAGGTAATTTCTCTTGGATGGTCAAATGATCGAAAAAACTTGTATCCTAATGTTCACACACCTTCTCCTATCCTTAATGTACTTTATTAAACACTTCCCATCACTGAGATCCCCCAAATTCCTCATTTTTGCACAAACCCTAGTTTCTTGCCACAACTTGGCAATTTTCTAGGCTAGGCCTGTGTTTTGCCCTTTAGGACCCCTTCCCTCTCTCAATCTCCGAGATTCCACTTTCCCCTACTTCCTAACATCCCTCCCTACTTCCCAAAATTTCCCCGAGAATTTAGAAGCCCCTTATCCCCTTCATTTCGCTTCATTTCGACAACATTCCTTGTTTCACACATTAAAATAAGTTTCACTCAAAATATGTCTTAGAGCAATCAAAGATGAATTTTGGAAACCGGAGAGAAGTTTTTGTCCAAAACATGCCAAGGAAGACAAACCTCCTTCACGTTTTACACAGGTGTCATGGTTTTAGAGAAATGTCAAAAATACAATCGCCTCGGGAGAATTGATGCACCTGTGAAGTGACCTTGGGAAAATCAAGTTTTCTCCTAGCTTAGTTGGCCAAATAACTTTCTTGATGAGTCAAAGGATAACTAGAAAAAATAATATTTCCAATGAGCTATCATTAGCTCAATTTGGAGTTGAGGAAGGCATTCAAAATTCGACTGCAACAGCACTCTGCCTTGAGGCAGCCTCATTTGGCACATTTTGACGAGTCTTGCGAGATTTGCTTTTTGGCAAGGAACATGAACTCAAAATTTACAAATTCCAGTCGGGTTGGAAGGTAGACTCAAATACCTTTCCAATGAGCTATCCTGCACCTGATTTTGGACACTCGAAAGGCCTCCAAAAGTCTCCTGCAAAAAGGCACTACGCACAGGCTCTATGTGTCGCGCGCGTCAAGCCCAGTGCGCCTCGCGCGACGCATAGGATTGGGAAGTCCAAATGACAAATGGCTTGCAGATTTGGATTTTTCATGAGAAATCATGAATTTTGGTACTTGGACAAGAAATTTGGGCAAGTTTTCGGTCCCCAAAAGGGCCAAAAACACCATGAAAATCACCTTTCTGCCACCTTTTTCACCAGCAGGAAGTACTTCTGGGAGAATGAAGTTTTGGAGGGGTAAATGAACTCCAAATTGTTGGAAAGTAGACATCCAGGGATTTCCAACAAGCTATCATGAGATAAATTTGGATGCCAGAAAGTGCCCTAAAAGTAGGCTGAAAGGCGAGCGACGCATAGAGCTCAGGCGCACGGTGCATAGAGATTTTTGGTCAAATTTTCATCTTCCAGCTCAGAAATTCGGCCAGTTGAACCAGTTTTGCTTGTGGATGAAATTTTTGAGTTATCTTGATGTAAATTTATGTTTTGCATGTAACTTGGACTCACTTTTACCTATTCTAGATGATTCATTCACAAAATAGAAAAAAATTTAATGTAATGAATCAGTTTCCCTTCTTTTAAAGGCAGGTTGTTTGGATGCCTAGTTTTCAGCTCTATGTTTGGAATTAGTTCAAACTGCTCCTAGAAGGAGGAAGTCGAACCCTAAAGGCATGGAAAGGTGTTAGGATGGTCTATATGATGTAATTTCCCAATCATTTTCATAGGTTGGAGAGGTTGGACACTTGGGATTGCTTTGGCATACTATTGTACATATTTTCTCTCCATTTTTGGCTAAGGAAAGACTAGGGTTTTGCAGCACTTTTTGGGATTCATGTGGCTTTATGTGCTGATGGTGTGCTTCTTTTAGTATCTGTAATTTTTTATGTGTATCATTTTCCTTCTCTCATCTTCTGCCATTGAACAAATGAAGTGTTAAGGTAGAATCCATAATTCAATATGCTCTGCCTTTAAGTTTGTTTGATTTTCCATGTTTCCATCTGTTTAAGGAGAATCCTTGAAAGCTGCTTTCTCTCCTTAGCTCCTTGCCAGTCTGATCTATCCATCTCTTTCACTTTTAAAGCATCAAGACAATTTCTTTCCTTTCCCCAATTATACCTCTACAAAAACTGTGTCTCATCCCCGCACCAAAAATTGCCTTTCCCTTAAATTCAACGAAAACCCCAAAAAATCAACTACAAACTCCTTGTACTTCATACCTAGCCTAAAATTAATTACCAATTTAGTCATCTCGAGCCTCATCGATTACCTTTTTCCGAGATTGACCCGAAGAGAGCCCTCTCCTGTCCTCGTAGGGATAGCTACGAGGCTGAGCGTGGTTTGATGTACCCTTGAGTTTTACCTTATTTCAGCCTAAGGTAGATTTGAGCGCTAACATAGTGGCGACCATACTGGGGAAGAACTGGTTTGCTTGTTAGTGTTATTTGACTTATAGCTACAGATGGAGTCTGAAGTCACGCTAGGTAGCCTTTGAACTGCACATTGCTCTGCGAGTGCATAGTAGATAAACGTTGCTTCAGTCAATCTCTGGTCTAGTTTGTAATCATAACACTTAACTTATAAATTGCCCTAGTAGATGTATCGAGTTTAGATCTGATTGTTGATGGTGGACAATGATCAGACACTGGCAAGGATGAAATCATTCACCTGGCGACTCTAAATCATTTTCGAAATCAGATCCAAAGACTCCACTGGAGGATGATCCCGACAAGCAAAAACATGAAAGGACAACATGGAAAGATCAGGTATTCTAGTTGGAATTTCATCCAAGACATTTTGTTCTTTGTCATAAATTATTTCTTCTCTTTTCCCAAGATTGTCAAGAAGGCTTTGCAAAGTATACTGTATTTGAGAAGAGATCCTCGGCCTGCAGTTGATTCTTTCCTTTTGAAGATTGTGAATACCAAATATTTGCATACCTTTGAGCTTGATCAAGACCTTTCTTCTAAATTTTGTGATGACCATCTTCAAATTGATGAGCCCCAAGAGACCAAGGCTGATTCTATGCCTGCTGTACATACCCCTACACCTTGTAAAATTCCAGATCGGTATAAACCTCTTGTTTTACCTTCTGTTCTCCATGCTTTCCACAAAAACTATGATCTATACTTGCCGAGGTTCGATGGTGAAAGTAAGTATGTCAATGCTGAGCAACATGTGCGGAATTTTGAGTCTTTTCTAGATCTTTTTGAAGTTGATGCAGAAGATGTCAGTATAAGGCTTTTTGCTCTTTCTTTGCAAGGCAAAGTGAAGAGTTGGTTCAGAACCCTCCCTGATGCGAGCATCTCATATTTCCAGCAGTTCGTCAAAGTTTTTCTCGACAGGTGGATGATCGGGCAGAACCTTTTCCTTATTATAGAAGAGTATAATCAGCTGAAAAGAATGCCAGGCGAGACAGTACAACAATGTTTTGCCAGATTTAACCAAGTTTATTATTCAATGCTAGTTGATATAAGACCTTCTCCTAGATATGCTCTCTTTCACTACCCGAGTGCGTTTGATCCGGAAATGGAGTTTCCGCTGAGAGAAAAGGATATTGCAACAGTTCAAAAGATGCGGAGCAAGGTAGTGAATGTAGAGGCTCATTTGCTGATCTCGACGGAAAGGTTGAAGAAAGAAGAAAAGAAGAATATTTCAGAGCAGCTGACACTTTCAGAGGAAAAACTTGATCTTTTTGTAAATGCAGTAGAAGACATGGTGCGAAAAATGACTGCAAAAAATGAAAGTGACATTCAAGAACAAGTGGCTGGCCCAAAACATTTTGTTTCTGATCCCAGTTGTCATAGTGATTGTTTTATAGATCATTGTGAAGAAGAGAGAGCTGTTGATATGATGTGTATGTTTGATGATGAATTGCCTCAGTTTGATCAGTATGATGATGATTATGTTCTCCAAAAAGAAGTTAATCTTGCAGACGAATCAGCAGCTAGTTTGTGCGAGGAGGAAGTTCACTTTCAGCAGCTCGAATACAGTGATGAACTGATGCATATTAGCTATGAGAATGATGATGAAAGTGCATCAAATTTTGAAGTAAGTGAAGGATCTTTTCCTTTTTGTTTTGATTCATTTCAGTTCATCAGAGATAACTACTATGCAATCAGAAATCAAATGTCAACAAGTCTTGATTTGAATCATC
This sequence comes from Pinus taeda, assembly GCA_000404065.3. Classification (NCBI taxonomy): domain Eukaryota; kingdom Viridiplantae; phylum Streptophyta; class Pinopsida; order Pinales; family Pinaceae; genus Pinus; species Pinus taeda. Next base: position 27,026 of record APFE030283101.1, on the reverse strand, counting down.
TTGAGAGCAATGAAAAATTTGTTCAAGACTTCTCATATTCAGATTTGCAACCCCCGAAAGCCATTGATTCTCAAGTTGGAGCTGAAGACTTGGGAGTGGACACACATGATTTAATGATTCAAGGTGACTCCGTACCATTCTATTTTGAATCATTTTAGTTTTTGAAGGGTATATTGCATAGTAAATCTTCAAATGAACAGCCTATAACAAATCAGCAATCTCTTAGTGTTAATGTTGAGGATGAGACAGATAACAAAATTCTTGAGTAGCCTGTAGCATCAGATTTGCAGCCACCAAATGAAATTGAAGGGCATATTATAGATGAAGGTGTGGAAGTTGAAATACATGATTTGATGATGCAGGAAGATTCTATACCCTTTTGTTTCGAAGCATTTCAGTTTATAAGGCAAAATCTTCGTAAAATATCTCAAGAAAAAGATGAACAGCTAGAAGGATGTCATAGATTTTCAATGGATACGTTGCAGCAGTCTTTTCAAGTTTTCCATGATCCAATAGCTGATGTTTTGGATGAGGTTTGCAGTCAAAGTATTTCTCCATTAACTATATGTGAGCTTGAAACATGTATTGATACAAAGTTGATCCAGCAGCCGGTTACTTTGTCATTTTCAGTAGAGGTCTCGTCACAAGGCTCAGACCAAAGTTTGCATTCATGGTATGAGGAAATGAGAAGTAATCCATTAGATGAGCTAAGTTCCAATGTGCTTGAAATTCAAGATCCTTATGCAGTGTTTTTGGAGGCTAATAGAGGATCCATATCATTCAACGGATCTGTTTCCAAGTTGTCATGGCAGTTGCCTTTTAATAGTTCTCTCTTTTTGTTCATAAGTGAGCACTTGCGGAAAATTCGAACAGCGGATGGAATACTTACTTGGTTCCATTTGTTGTTCCATTTCACTTGATCAGGTGATGAATGAAACTATTAGAGTAGGTTTTGATGAATAAGCTCCACTTTGAGCATCATTTCGAGTTTGTCAGTTGTGTTTAAGTATTGAGTCAGGTTTTAGTTAAGTGAGAGTTAATTTGTGTCGTTCGAGTCATCAGTTTTCAGTCATACATTTTAGTTTGAGTTTTTGACTCCATTTCCTAATGGATGAAGGCACTGTCTGCTCTCCCAGAGATCTGTTGTTCTTGGCACCTCCAAGGAGCTACCATCCCCATTGGAGCCAATTTTAGTGTCAGTCTTTCCAGCCTTCCTCCAGTGATCAAATATGCTCTTACAAAGTGGTCTCAAAGTGTCAAGGTCAAATTTTGTCATTTCAGTGAGTCTTCAAGCAAAATTTGGTCACTAGGAATTAGGTCTAGGGTTTGATTTCACTCCTTTCAAAGTTGCCCAAATGTTTGTCTATGTCACTCTTCAGCTGATTATATCATTATTCAGAGGGTCTTCATCAACATGTCATGTTCCATTGGGTCATTTTACAGCTTGTTCATGCCTCAGTTGTGCCTAGGTAAGGTCCATTTCCCTCTCCTAGGGTTTTGGAGGTAATTTCTCTTGGATGGTAAAATCATCGCAAAAATTGTATCCTAATGTTCACACACCTTCCCCTATCCATAATGTACTTTATTAAACACTTCCCATCACTGAGATCCCCCAATTTCCTCATTTTTGCACAAACCCTAGTTTCTTGCCACAACTTGGCAATTTTCTAGGCTAGGCCTGTGTTTGGCCTTTTTTGACCCCTTCCCCTAACTTAATCTCTGATATTCCACTTTTCCATACTTCCTAACATCCCTCCATACTTCCCGAAATTTCCCAAAGAATTTAGAAGCCCTTTATCCCCTTCATTTCGCTTCATTTCGACAACATTCCTTGTTTCACAGATCGGGATAAGTTTCACTCAAAATATGTTTTAGAGCCATAAAAGATGAATTTTGGAAACATGAGAGAGGTTTTTGTCCAAAACATTCCAATGAATATAAAACTCCTTCACTTTTTACACAGGTGTCAAGGTTTTAGAGAAATTTAAAAAATACAATCGCCTCGGGAGAATTGATGTACCTATGAAGTGACCTTGGGAAAATCAAGTGTTATCCTAGCTTGGCTGGCAAAATAACTTTCTTGATGAGTTAAAGGATAACTACACAAAAGGATATTTCCAATGAGCTACCATGAGCTCAATTTGGAGTTGAGGAAGGTATCCAAAAGTTGACTGCAACAGCACTCTGCCTTGAGGTAGCCTCATTTGGCACATTTTGGACCAGTCTTGGGAGATTTGATTTTTAGCAAGGCCAATGAACTCCAAATTGCAAAATTCTAGTTGGGATGGAAAGTATACTCAGATACATTTCCAACAAGCTATCTTGCACCTAATTTCGATACGAGGAAGGCCTCCAAAAGTCTCCTGCAAAAAGGAGCTACGCACAGACTATGTGCGTCGCGCGCCTCAAGCCCAGTGCGCCGCGCTTTCCTTGTGCGCCATGCGCCTCGCACGATGCATAGGATTGGGAGGTAAAAATGACAAATAGCGCTTGTAGTTTTAGATTTTTCATGATAAATCATGAATTTTGGTACTTGGAGAAGAAATTTGGGCAAGTTTTGGGTCCCCAAAAGGGCCAAAAACACCATGAAAATCACCTTTCTGCCACCTTTTGCACCAGCAGGAAGTACTTCTAGGAGAATGAATTTTTGGAGGGATAAATGAACTCCAAATTGAAAAATTCCACTTGGGCTAGAAAGTATATATCTATGGATTTCCAACAAGCTATCGTGAGCTCAATTTGGATGCCAGCAAGTGCCCCAAAAGTAGTCTGAAATGCGCACGATGCATAGAGCTCAAGCGGGCGACGCATAGAGGTCAGAAATTCGGCCAGTTGAACCAGTTTTGCTTGTGGATGAAATTTTTGAGTTATCTTGATGTAAATTTATGGTTGGCATGTAAATTGGACTCACTTTTACCTATTATAGATGATTCATTCACAAAATAGCAAAAATTTAATGTAATGAATGAGTTTCCCTTCTTTTAGAGGCAGGTTGTTTGGATGCCTAGTTTTTAGCTCTATGTTTGGAATTAGTTCAAACTGCTCCTAGAAGGAGGAATTCGACCCCTAAAGGCATGGAAAGGTGTTAGGATGGTATATATGATGTAATTTCTCAATCATTTTCAGAGGTTGGAGAGGTTGGACACTTGGGATTGCTTTGGCATACTATTGTACATATTTTCTCTCCATTTTTGGCTAAGGAAAGACCAGGGTTTTGCAGCACTATTTGGGATTCATGTGGCTTTATGTGTTGATGGTGTGCTTCTTTCAGTATCTGTAAGTTTTTATGTGTATCATCTTCCTTCTCTCATCTTCTGCAATTGAACAAATGAAGTGTTAAGGTAGAATCCATAATTCGATATGCTCTGCCTTTAAGTTTGTTTGATTTTCCATGTTTTCATCTGTTTAAGGAGAATCCTTGAATGCTTCTTGCTCTCCTTAGCTCCTCGCCAGTCTGATCTATCCATCTCTTTCACTTGTAAAGCATCAAGACAATCACCTTCCTTGCCCAAATCGGACCTCTACAAAAACTGTGTCTCATCCCCGCACCGAAAATTGCCTTTCCCTTAGATTCAACAAAAACCCCAAAAAATCAACCTCAAACTCCTTGTACTTCATACCTAATCTAAAATTAATTACCAATTTAGTCATATCAAGCCTCATCGATTACCTTTTTCCGAGATTGACCTGGAGAGAGCCCTCTCCTATCCTCGTAGGGCTAGCTATGAGGTTGAGCGTGGTTTGATGTAACCTTGAGTTTTACCTTATTTCAGCCTAAGGTAGATTTGAGCACTAACATCTGTGATGAGGATCACTACACCAAAGACTACCCAAGGTGGTCCGAGGTTAGTTGTTTACTAAAGGGTTCCTCTAGAACTCCTGTCGTGCTCAAAGAGCCTGTTCCCTTGCAACAAACTCAAATGGTGGCTGATCCATCCCAATCCTCTTCTCCCTTTGGTTCCCAAGTGTTCATGGCTGGGACGATTCCCATCCACATTAGTACTCGAGGAAAAGAATATCTGTCATCTATCGGGAAAGAGCCTGAGGTCCCATCTAGCGCTCCTCCGTCTAGTCTCGGTATGCTCCATATCGAGAGACCTAGCACTGAGACGCCCATCCGAACCCCTCCTAAAGGTGTACTCTAGAAATCTTCTTACAACCCTAATGCTCATGGTGCCCAACACTACAACATCGTTGAGGACTTATCCTAGGCTCTGCTAGCTATGTCATCTTTAGAAGTTCTCCAGAGTTGCCCCTCTCAGAGGAAGTCCTTGCTATTGGTTATCGGTGTCATTGACCCGGCCGACTCAGATTTGATTACTTTTGATCTCGAAAGCCATGTGCTAACACTGCCTCACCAAATTTCCTTCCTTATCCAAGTCATCATCAACTCTAAAGTGATTCATTGTACGGTCATTGATGAAGGCGCTTCAACTTGCATCATGTTTGTTGCTTGTTGGAAGGCAATTGGTTCTCTGACTCTGAGCCAGTCTCCTATGACCTTGGAAGCTTTTGATGGGAGAGAGCCTCGCCCATATGGTATCCTCCAACGTTTGCCTATTACTTTGGAAGGGAAGACGCTCGAAGAGGAAGTTGAAGTTGTTGATGCGAATCTAGCTTACAACTTCCTTTTAGGCCGAAGCTGGACATACACCATGTGAGCCGTGGCCTCATCTCTATTTCATGTCATTTGCTTCCCTCATCAGGGAAAGATCATCACAATAGACCAGCTGTCTTTCTTCCCCTCTTCTTCCAAAGGCAACGTGTTGTTTGTGGAGCATACCTCCATTCCTTTGTAGAGAGTGGGAGCTAGGCATTTTAAAGACCCTGCCCTTATGGGTGTATTTTCACTCCCACCCTTGAACGTCACTCCTATTAATATGATTTCCATTCGCTTTGATCCATGGGTCCTTACACCCACTGATTAGATAGAATCATGGGGCGATGAGATGTCGTTGAGTCCTGCCGAGCTCAACTACATCAAGATTGTTACTGCATCGACTCCTTTTCCTGAATTTGCTCCTTTAAGAAGAGCTCTCCACTCGTATGACCATTCCCCATGGCGTGGAGACGAAGCTTCTTCGGACCACTTAAAGGAAACATTTCCTTCTAATGAAGTCATTATTAAGACCATGTTGCTTGAGGAACCCCCATGGTCCGATCACCACCATCGTTCCTCATTTCTCCCTGCCCATTACGAAATGCTTACTTGTCTTGAGCGGTTTGCTCCTTGTCTCCCATTACAACCCCTTCAGATGCCCATTCAGGTTTATCAAGTATCCTCTGAAGGGAACATGGGGAACATCACGCAAACCCAGTCAATCGACATCTCTGTTAAGCCAGGGATTATCGAGCATATCCATGTCGAAGTCACTTGCACTCCTGAGGAGATTCAACTCTACACTGATTTTTCCTGCGAATTTTGTGAATTGTTAACCCAGTCCTACGAAGAAGTGCCTAGCATCAATCCTAGTATAGTGGTGCATGAGATACCTATGTATCCGGGTGCTAAACTTGTTCCATAGCGTTTACGCCCCGTGCACCCCCGAAAGGCTACAACCATTAAAGTGGAAGTCGAAAAGCTTCTCAAAGCTGGTTTTATCTACCCTATCCCACTTACAGATTGGGTTTCCAATATCATCACTATGACTACAAATCAGGGCAAAATTCAAGTCTGCATTGATTCTCATGATATTAATCAGGCCTGTCCTAAGGATAACTACCCCACACCCTTCATTGACCAGCTGATTTACGAGTGTGCTGGAAGTGAGATGTACTCATTTATGGATGGCTTTTCTGGATATAACTAGATTAATATCGTGCCCGCCAATCAGCACAAGACCGCCTTTAGCTATCCATGGGGCACTTTTGCCTACAAAAAGCTCCATTTCGGTTTGAAAAATGCCGGTGCTACCTTCCAACATGCAATGTCTTATGCGTTTCATGATATTCGAAACATTGTGCAACCTTACCTGGATGATCTCCCAGATCATTCAGCTAGATGCCAAGACCATCGCGCTCACCTTCACGAAATTTTTCTCCGCTGTCGGCAGTACCGTATCAGGCTCAATCCTCATAAATGTTTCTTCTGTGTTGAGTCAAGCAGACTTCTCGGGTTTATCGTCTCCTGAGAGGGCATCCGTTTAGATCCCCTTAAATTCGAGGCCATTCTGAATCTTCCTCCCCCTGCTTCTTTACAACAATTGTAGAGTTTGCAGAGCAAAGTGAATTTTTTATGACGATTCATTCCTAACTATGCCAAAGTGACCAATGGTTTTACGCGGTTGTTGAAGTGGGACACCCCTTTTCATTGGGATGCCGCCACTCAGGAGTCCTTCTAGCATCTCAAGATTCTCCTTGTTTCTGCTCCATTGTTGCATCCCCCGAATTATCATCGTGACTACACTCTGTATCTGGCCGCTGCTGATACCACTATCGGCATGGTTCTTGTTCAAGATGACAATGATGGCACTGAGCATGCCATTTATTATCTCAGCTACAATCTTCTAGATATGGAAACTCAATACGCTTATGTCGAGAAGTTGGCATTGGTTGCCGTTTACATCGTCCAACGTTTTCGCCATTATATCTTGTTGCGCACTATAACGGTGGTTTATGATTGCAACCCGATGAAGTACATCTTGTCACGTCAGTTTCTGGGGGGCAAGTACTTGAAGTGGATCATTATCCTCTAAGAGTTTGACTTGGAATTCACTACTGCCAACTCCAAGAAATTCCTTGTCTTTGCTGAATTACTGTGCTCTTTGTTGTCTCCCACTACACCCTCTCGGTTAGAGGACCATATCCCGGATGAAACCGTGTTCTTAATGATCACCCTTGACCCCTGGTATGGGGATATCATTGTCTATCTACAATGTGTCGAAGGACGCTCGACGACGGATTCATCATCAATCTCAGCCCTATCAGATTGTTGGGGACACCCTATACCGTCTCGACGCCGACTCTATTCTCCATCGATGTCTAACATTCGAGGAATCTGAGTGAGTTTTAAATGACTGCCATTCTGGCG
>APFE030283100.1:144391-171278 GCA_000404065.3 Pinus taeda | reverse complement strand
CTCCCTCTAATTGCCACCAAAAACCCCAAAAACTTTAAATCAACCCTCCTTATCAGTTTACTAGCCTAATATCTGTGTTACCTTGATTGGTCATCTCTTCCCATTTAAAATTTAACGAGATTTACCGGAGAGAGCCTTCCCATACCCCGTAGGGCTAGCTACGAGGTGAAATGGTTTGATGTAGCCTTGAGATTTGTCTATCTCAACCTAGGTGAAATTTCAAGCGCTAACACATGGTATGCAAGAATGCATGGAAACCTTCTAAGAATTGGGTTTGTGAAGATTTTTGTTGATACTAATCTCTACATCAAGGTTTTTAATAATGAGACAGTCATTATTCTATTATATGTGGATGATGTATTCATCACATGTGTGTTCACAAGAATGCAAGAAAATGCTAGAATTTGAATTTTAGATGAAGGATATAAGACTGATGCACTGTTACCTAGGTCTAGAACTATGGAAAAATCCTTGGGAGATTTATTTGGGGCAAGGAAATTACATCATCAAGTTGTTGTAGAAATTTGGAATGATGGATTCCAAGCGCATGATTACTCCTACGATCACCACTCTCAAGAAGCCGAGGAGATTTGACTCAAGTATCATGGATCCTACCTCCTATTGTGAGTTGGTAAGTTCTCTAGTGTATTTGGTAAATACTAGGCCAGCTATATGACGTTGTGAACATCCTCAATCAATTTCAGTTAGAGCATTGTCTTGATCATTGGATAATCGCCAAGCATATATTGAGATATATTCATTGTACAATAAATCACTACCTAAAGTACAATAGAAAGGAATTCAAGTTTATTGGCTTCATTGATTGTGATTGGGGTGGCAGTGAGACCGGTGGAAGAAGCACTAGTGGAGGATTCTTTAGTTAAGGATTTGGCATGATCTCATGGATGAGTAGAAAGAAAGATCATGTTTCTTTGAGTAGTGTTGAAGCAGAGTAAGAACCTTCATTTGAAGTAGGAAGGTAGGTTGTATGGTTGAGGAAGCTTCTGAAATATTTGTTCGGGAGGCCTCTAGATCCTAAAGTGACTGATTGTGATAATCAAAGTTATATCATAATTCCTAGAGATCTTGTGTTTCATTCTACGATGAAGCATATCAATAATAGGTTCCACTATATTAGGAACTTAGTGTAAGATGGGATAATGAAGGTATAGTATGTCCCAAAAGACGGTGAGGTAGTTGATATACTAATAAAGTCTCTTCCTAATAAGAGATTTGAATATCTTAGAAGCATGCTTGGTTTATTTGAGATTATTGATTATTTTGACAATGATAAAGGTTAGGAAGAAATTTGTTGAGGCCTTGTCTATCAGACACATTGATTAGGAGGACATCTAGCTGACATTATGTGTTCATATCTAGTTCTCAAAGTAGCAACGGTGGCATTCATCATGGAGCACTGAACTCAAACACGGACCTACATCCCTAGGTTGATGGTTAGAAAATCAGCTTGATGGTACCTAGAGAGGTTGAATGGTTTAGTCCATTTTAGTCCCACTTGGATAGATTTCCCCAGTTAGGAATCTAGTTCGTGGCATTGCCTTGCCTAAACTATTGATAGACATTGGATAGATTGCCCTAGTTAGGAATCTAGTTCATGGCATTGTGACTTCTAAACTCATAGTTCATGTATTTTGAGATATTTTGTATGATATATTTTCATCATCTTAATGCTCATTATTACACCCTGTACCTGCCCAATGAAATGTCCTTAACCAAACTTGAGTAAGTAAGAGGGTATGACTAATGAAAAAAATATTATCTCACATGAAAGTATATAAAATAAGGAAATACGAGATAATTTTCACAATTGATACTTAGTTAAGTTTGTTGGCCCAATCTAACTGTTAGTTAAGGGTTTTGGCCCAACTTAACTTTTAGTTAAGTTTGTTGACCCAACTTAACTCTTAAAATGACCATAAATTCCATGGGGTGAGATATGCATTGAAAACAAGGGTTATTCCTTATTCTTACTACCATACGACAAAAGAATGTGTGCATGGTGAATAATTCTTTGGGGACTAGCAGATATTTTAGAAGTGAATCACACATGGTCAGTGGCAGAGAAAAGAAAGAAAAAAAGAAAATTATTTTAACTTCCACGAAGCTAATGATAGCATATGGGATAGACTTCTTCTTCATCTCGTTGATCTTTTTGACCCTTTTCTATGAAGATTCATAATAAATGCTCCCATTGTTTCAACCAACCCATCGCTAAATACATTATCCCAGGAGCTAGATCCCATAATATATGCATAAATTTTCATGTTGTCTTTGAAGGCCTCACTTTTGAAAGTGAAATACTCTACTGCTTCCACTTTTCTAGAAGAACAAAAAATACATATTCTTTCCTTCCACACTTCTTTTGGCCTCGATCAAGGCCCTGTTCAATAACATAGTTGATGAGAATTAATCCTTAACTAAGAAATAATAATTTTGGCTCTCCAAACAATATTGGCCTCCATATAGGCTCTTTGTTGATGATTATGAGTGGGGTTGAACACTTCAGTATATTAAGGTTTTCTTTCTCCCTAGCTCCTTCTCCCACGTGTGTTTGTGGAGTTTATCCATAACAAAAGAAATTATCTCTTTACTATGTATGGAACATATTTTCAAGAAATACCCCATTTACTAAACCATTCGTTATCTTGTTGCATCCATGTATCTTTTTCTTTTGCACAATATGTCATTAAAGACAACCTAGTGATCTTTCATCTTCATTTGGCTCAATATTTTTTAAATACCTTATGAATCACACCATAGCAATTTCTTCAATAGGAAAACAGGTGTTCAGTTAACGTAACCAAAAATCTACCTTTGCAAATGTTAATACATTGTTTGAGATTCACATATTTGTGGCATGCCTTCACACTCTAAAGTATTTCACATTGTAGGTTTATTTATGATTATTTTCCATAAACACCGTATACATAGATATTATAAGATTAGAGCAAGATATTCTTACTAATAAAAAATTAAACAGGTGTAAATTAGTACTAAAGGGTTTTGTTAGTAATTGCGAGCGAAATTAATGGAACAATACAAAGGTCTCAACATAGGGGTAAAAATATGTACTTATTGTGCACTCGAGATGATTTTCGTGTGTGTTACATTGTCTGTGTAACTCAATAAAAGTGTTGCAATGCAGAGGCAAGTTTTGACCTCGATTATTGGCAAAATAGAGACATGGCTTTGAAAAATAACTTCCAAAGATTTAATAGTAGCTCCTATGTTCTAATTCTCGTACTCTTTCTCCACCAAATCCCATAAACCTTTAGCTACTACCTCCATGATTCATATGAGCCTTGTTTTCACTCTCTTTTAGCTAGTTGCAACTAAAATTTTTCCTGCAACGTGATAATTAGAGAAGATATTTTTATGTCTCATTGCATTTAAGCATTGATCTTAAAACCCAACAAAAATACAAAAAGGAATGAAACATGTACAATGTGCAAAGTTAGGAGTGTGAAAAAACATGTTGTGACTCAGTGGGAGTGGGATTTATAGTGAAATGAATTGCTCAAGGTTTTATTTCAAATGGGATTTTTAAAACACATATAAATGTAGTTGATAATTTGAAACCTGAACCTATGAATGAATTATTTTTGCAGTTTTCTTTGACTTCAAACGGAGAATAATTGAAGAGAGACTTCATGAGAGGAGGAATGGAGATCCAAAAATAGTTTTGGAAGATTTTAGAGCACATGGATAAGTGGAGAAGGGGCATGCTAGAACATTGTAGAAGGAGGTCTGTGAAGGTGACAAATAGTGAAAATACTAGGAAGACTAAGGAAGAAAAATGGTAGAAAAGCTCAAGGATACATGGTATCAGCCTAAGTAACTGGAGATGTAGCGAAATAGTAGAAAAGGAAGGAGGTGATGACAAGAAGCAGATAGTGGGAAAGAAGGGATAAAGAGGGAGAGAACGAGAATAGAATAGAGATGATAGTTTGGGTAATGTAGGAAGACAAAAAGGGAAGAATTCTAGAAGCTAAGGGTGAGATTGAAACATTGGACACACAATAATTAAGCCTAGACTTGCTAAGATAGTGGCAGAAGGGAGCCTGCAATGCGATAATTTGGTATCAAAAGCCTCAGGAAATCTTATGATCGTATACCCTTGCTATCATTTTATTTGCAAATAAATTGACAATATTATTGAGCTTTTCATTTATCAGTAGCTCACCAGTTATAAGCCATTGTTTAGGGTCTAATGTGTCTAGAAATCATAATCCCTCTAAATTATGACTCGATATTCATAACCCTTATGCTTTTGAGTGTTGAATGAAAACTATTTGACATATTTCCTAAAATAAATGACATGCATTTGCATAACAATATTCATGTTGCTAAAACACACTTTCCCTTTTACCATCACTCTCACAAATTTTAGAAAGGTCCCCACTCAATGATACACATGTTAATTTTTCCATCTTAGTAAATTATATTATGTTTTGTCATATTCTTTGGTTACACCAACATCTTCACATTTGGATTCAGTTCAGAAAAATGTATGCCAACAACTCCCGTGGATAGCGGCAGTTTGTATCTCTATGGAAAGATCCTCTGAATATCCATAGAAAGATTATATACATTGTTCATGAACATGAACCCTAATTTGTATTGCTTGATTTACACACTCACGGCAAGAGGCAATTGTATGTTAGTTTGAGACATTTAAATATAGTTTCAGTTCAACAAGATCCACAAAGTAAAGGCAATACATTGGCTCGAAGCTTAGGATTTTGAATTGGTGTTTTTGTGTGCAATGGTTTTGAGGAAAATTTGTGTTGCAAAGAGTTTTCTCTTAGTTAATTGTCTTAAAGTGTGAGCCATTTTATTTTGATATTGATTTTAATATAATTATATTTGACCTTCTCTTCAATTTTGTGCTCGTTGAACATTGTTTTCAGCACCAAGCTTGTGACCAGATTTAGGGAATGGGAAGTATCGTGCTCTCACAACCTTCCCAAATAAACCCTATAGGTTCTATGGTTTAAATTAATTGTAGTGGTCACATTAGTTGGCAAAGGTTTTTTATAAGAGGTTGGCTAACCCCATATCATTCCAACTCGGTACATAGTGTGGTGATGTTTCTCTATAAACCTTGGGCATAGTTAGCATGGAGGAAACACCTATGGAACCCTGTTGTCTAAAGGGTGTAGATTTTGATATTTGGAGTCCCCTTTTCATGAAAGGGTGGATAAATTTATCCTTGGAATCTCTTACTGTGGAGATACATATCTCTAGAGTACCACATGGGTTGCAGGGTGGAGGAATCTTGCCTTTAGAACCCCTACACCAACCTCTGACTAAATACCTTACGCCATGAGGATGGATGTCAGATTAGACCTCTGGAATCCCTAGAGGTCTAGGAAATGGAACAAATTACACAAGCTAGGGGGTGACAGTTACATGATTTCTAGCATGTCAATGGTTGGGAGAAGAATTGTTGATTTTTTCCTAATACCCATCAATGAGTTACATAGTTCTTAGTGCCTTATTAAATGTGACGCCCAAAATATGCCTGGATTGATCACACCATACCTATCTATTTATGATTCTAATATTGTTATACTGAGTGTGGAACTTCTATTGGTCCTATTTTTTGGAACTAGTTTTCTTATACCCAGTGTCTTCCAAACCAAGATGATGAAAGATACTATGAATATAAATAAAGTTTTGTTTATATCCAAATCATTCCTCTTCATTGAATGATAATTACTCTAACTCCTTTCTTACAGGATGGGAACTGGCTAATTATGTGAGAAATTATATATAAAATCCTGGCAAGACTTGGAAAAGTACACGATAAATTTGCCACTAGCCTATTTCATCTTTGCAGCAATGCATGTCGCACAAAACCTCAATTGTGCCAAATTCACATTATGCATGTGAAAGGAAAATAAGGGAAAATTGAGTTCATAAAATGGGTTCTTCATCTTAATCTAAACAATACATCTTTGTCATTGTTGCCATGAAACTTTTCATGACCTCTTTTTCACTTCAAGGAGAGGGGTCGTACTATCAGTTACATGCGTCTATCTTTGTAACCACATGGAATATTCTTTTAACTTGTTATTATGTGTTTCTTCTAGAGGTTACAATATACATGTAAGTATGCATGCTACTGCAAGGCTTGATCCTTGTAACTTCTATTAGTGATTCACAACTTATAACCATATCTACCTAAAATTACATGTTCAAAAACCTACTAGAGTGTGTGCCTATGATAATATTCAATGTGTTCGACTACGTACAATATCTTTGTTTCTTTATGTTACATTAACATCATATCTAATTTATAGGTGATGGTAGCCATGACTAAATAACGAGAGGACGTAACCTTAATTTTTTCTTCTATTAGTTAGTGTACATGTGTGCACGAGTTTTAGGTAGGGTAAGGATAGGATAATTTTATCTATGTCCTTAATCTCCATTCAAAGTAGATAGTATATTGAAGGTAGTACAATTTTATTTTTAGAATCTTTTATGTCTTAGAGTTTGACCTTTATTTATGGTGTAGATCCCAAGGTAATATGAACTCTTGGCTTGGAGTTCACCACATCAGCATCTTGCAAATCCATATATCTATTATTTAGATCTAATTTTGTATACCGTAAGCTCTCATTTTCATTTCTATAAAAAGAAATGTGAGGGTATGGATCAATAACAAAGACTTAAAATTCAACAATTTAGTGGTTCTTCTGTAGTAGACTTTCATGTGCAGAATTAATGATCATTAGTGATAGGTTTTGATAAGAAGTTCATGATTTATGTTATTCTTTTCTACAGTATGTGTTTATAAATTTATTACATATATTTTTTATGAGAGGTTGTTTAGTTTAGGTTGTTTTGGTTTCCTGTAGTAATTATTTTCCAGTGTTGAATCTACTCTCCATGTTTAGATAATTTTTCACTAGGGATGTTCTATCATATAGTACACACTCCAAATTCAATAGGGTGAAGGTGTGGTGATAAGATGATATTTTTAGGTCCAATTTTTTACCATAAAGTAGGTCAATGGGATAGCTGAGTACAATGGTGTTGATACAGTATCGAAAGATAAAGTAGCTTATGCTTGAATATAGGACACTGAAATTCGACCCATATTTTCAATAAAGACTAGGACCCTACAACATGGAAGTATTTGCATTGTAACAAAGACCTATTGTTCTGTATTCACCATCATTGCGTCACACAAATTCGCAAGCTAATATTTCTTAAAGAGGGCTCACACTCAATTTTCCTGGAAAGCCTATGGTTACAAAACTCCCATTAACCATAATTGTGATTTATAGTCCAACCATGAGCAAATCCAGGGTATGCTTTGTCTCAACAATATCTACATACCGTTCTATAACTGAAATGCCCTACAAGCTTAGTGTTTCTGGGAAAACTAGTGTCTTTTCGTTCGACTAGCCCTCTAGGTTTGGCAAGTACCCTAGAAACAATAGTTTAAAGTAATTCATTGATTTCTTCTATGGACAATAGATAAGAGAAATATGAGGGGACCAACCTAGAACTTTTTCTTGATCCCTTGCTTGATCTCTCTCCCCCTTGATAGAGCTTGCAACTCCTCCCAGTACTTATCTCACTTAGAGGATACCTGTGGAAACACAGTAACAAAGAACCGTCAAAGCATCTTGATCTATTATAACATAAAAAATACAGAATCAGATATGTGATGAACATACAATAGCATTCACAAATGATAACATTCATAATTGCACAATCAGCACTTCCTTGCAATTCACCATATTCCAGCCTCTGGATCTCTTATATGAGGGATCCATTTATAGATGTGTGCAAGGGTGTGAGTCATCTCTAGGGTTTTGATTAGTGTCATTCCACTTGTTAAAATTGGTTCCACTTAGGGATTTATTAGATCTCTTACTCATCCTTGGGTGAATTCAGAGAAGCAAGTGTCATAGGATAAGTTTCTAGAAGATTCCATGAGAAACCACCTAGCAAACTGTCTTGGACATTTGTCCATATTCGCCCATCACACCCTATAGAAGGCCCAAATAGTATGCATCACACCTGGATAGTGTAATACTCAGTATGCATCACACCTTGCCAGTGGAGCAGTCAGTATGGTTCAGTTTAGGCCATTTCTGGATGGTTTTTCAGGTGGAACTTCTGGGGAATGATGTAATCGGATGAGCATGTTCTTTTAGGGTATAAAACAATTGTTTTAGGGGTTGAAGAGCCCTAGTTTATCGACATATAAGTTTGGGGTTGAAGTGCTCAAATATGTCTGTAACAGTTTCCCCCTGAAGCATGAAGTCGTAAATCTTGATGTCGGGTGAAATGCTTTATCATGAGGATCCGAGGTTTCGAACTGGAAGGTGACCTACATAAGTTACAATACAATACATCGTCATAATATAATTTTCATGATCTAGCCGAGGCGGGAATTCCCATTCTCAACTTTATAAATTCATTTCATGTACATAGATCAGATGGTCGTCTGTAGATGCAGACTGGTGGTTCTTCATATGTAGAGTCATCATCCTTGGTTCAGACGACCATCTATGCAACACCTTTGTACATTTCATGTTTTTATATCCCTGAATATATCACAGCCCAGATGGATGAAACTAGATTCAGGGTCTTCAAACTTTTTCAATCTTCGCCCGATGTACAAGTCAATCCATGTGAAGAGATGTTTTGAAGTCGAACATGCAAAGACATCACCTGACTACCAACTAATAATGTGGGTTGTTAATAGAAATGAGAGGAATCATAGATAATAATAATGGCCCTCAAGGTACTATAGTACAATTCACGTGGTGTGAATATATGATATGATGTCGAACACCACGCAAAATATTTTGGTCGGAGGCCATTGATGTCAACCTATCGTCGGATGTGGTAAACATGCCATTGAGGCATGCAAGCTTCAAAGCACTGAAAGTGGTGTTTCTAAGTCAAATTCTTGGATAATGAGTTGATGTCGACAAGAAGAAACTCATTGTAGGAGGGCCTTGATGTATCCCACATCTATGACACGAAACAAAGCAAATGATTTCTAGAGGTGAAAACGATCTGATGACACAAGGTTCAGGAATGGTGTTAATGAAAAAATGAAGGTTGGAGGTATTGCAGTAGATGAGGCATTAACTGTATTGTGGTATCTCAACTGAATGAAATATCTTGAACATGTCAGCGACATTGAGATGGATTGGTAGCATTAACCCCAAAATATGGATGGTGTAAAAGACCAATGGTGAGATGATTGGTGAATGTTAAAACCCAACCCAACTCAATAGTGGTGATGGAGTGAAAGTGTCATGTTAAAGAGCTACCTGCTACCATAAAATCTTCAAGTTTCTTCCCTTTTCCCCAGTCATTGCTGACCAATACGTCTTTATTTTTGTCAAGCTTGAGGAGGATAACATATGCTTGTTCTATAATTTTCTCTTCAGGCAAACCTATCGTTATGTTTAACGAGTCTAGCGATAGTGAAACCGAGTCTTGTCTAGAATGGACAAGTTTTTCATTATTGTTTTAACGAGTTTAATGACAAGGATAACTCAGTGCTTTTCATGTTTAGAGAGATTAGAAACGGAAAAAAAGAAAACTCCAATTTTTTTTTTCATAGAATAATCCCTTAAGTCCAAAAAATGATAAAATAATAGAAAAGGGATGACTTTTCCAATCACTTTAATGAGCCGAAAAAGACAAGCGCTCGAACTTTTTTGTGAGATAATCCCTCAGGTCTGAATATGATTAAAATATATAGGAGGTATGACATTTCCAACCACTTTAATGAGCTGGAAAGGTCAGTGCTCAACAATATTTTCATATTTAATGACTCTGAAAAGGGTTTAAAGGAGACTCGATTTGATGAACGAGTGGTGTTTAGGGTAGCAATTAGTTCCGGGTAAGCTTGGAACTTCACAAAACATGGTGGTTTCTTTGAAGAGGTTGGATAATAAGACCACTCGTCGCAGTTGTTCCTCAAAAAGGGTATACAACCAAGTGGAAGCATATGATCGGCCAAGAGATGGAGGTGATCAGAGGTACACAACCAAGGCTCAAAAGGCTGATGGAATGCAAATCAAAAAGGTTATTTATTGAAGGTGGGTTCATTTTTTAATGAGCTTGAACCATGGGGGAACTATGCTCGGTTTTTAGTTTCATTTTTTACATAAGCTAGAAACAACAAAACTAAAAAGCTAGAAAAGACAAAACTAAAAAGCTAGAAATGACAAAACTAAAAATTAAAAATAAGAAACAAAACGAGTTTGCATACCCCTGGCATGATGAAAAGGAGAGTCTCCTGTAACCATATGGAAAATACTGAGGTTAGGTAGGATGGTTTCATCCAGAAGACAAAACACTTCCTTGGCTTCATCTCCAAAATAGACAAAGGTGAATGGTGTGTTAGACCAATAACATAACCTATAAGGAAACTTATCTTTTGAACTAGGTTTGTCTACGGAATAAAAAAGGGTGCATGCCCACTAAGCTTCGTTACATTCACGAGGCTACTCATGGAAATTAGGTGGATGGAATGAAAGTTCAAGAGATATCGCTGATGTAAAATGACCATTTAGGGATGATGATTGACTTGGAATTATGCTTGGACCGGGGAATGAAAGCTATTCAACAGTGACAATTTTGCCTTCATGTGGGAAACACATCACTCAAAAGAGTGTCAAAACAATAGCTTCCATGTTATAAAATAATCACGTCCAAGGAGTGAATTGTAATCCAATGGTCTTGGGACTACCATCACATTCAGATGAATAGTTTTCCTTCCTAAGGTGATCGGTAACTTAGGAAGGATCCCTAATGGTCGACTGGTTCCTTTGTTAAAGCCTAACAAATTTTGTGTAACAGGCATAAGCGATGGCAAAACAAGCATTTTCCAGGTAGTTGAGGAAGTGATACTCACTGATGCATCCTCATCTATGATAGTGCCATACACAATCATTTTGTAAACGTGTACTATGATCTGGAAAGGTACATGAGAAGGAAGGTGAGATCTTGCTAGTCGATTCCAATCAAAGGAAGTGACTAGACTACTTGGAGGTGGTACCATATAAATGGGTGAATTAACTCCTTGAGTTACGAGAACTAGGGGATTTTCCTCCTATTGTGAAGGAACGGGTGGATTACCCCCAAGTTCATCGGAATCTGAAGTAATAAAAAGAATTTGAAAGGTATCATTTCGATTCTCTTTGGCAAGGGTACAATTTTTTGAAGGTAAGACTAGGTCAACTATGACCATGGCCTATTGATTTTGGTCGGGTATAGACTCATAAGATTCACTTTCAGAGAGAGTTTTTTCGACCGATGGTTGATTTAAGTCAGTTATTTTTTCAACTAGTAAAGGACTTGGGGATAGTTTCCTATAGCCAGATGGAAGTTGTTGCAATGAAGCGGGATGGTTATCCAATACTATTTTGGCTTCATCCAAAAAAGGACAAAGGTGAAGGGTATGGTTCCCTTCACATAACCTACATGGAATCCTAGTTTTTCTCGTCTATCCATGAACTTTTTTATCACTAGTTGAAGGTGTGTTATGAACATGATCTTTAGAAGTTGATGACACAGGATGGTGTGAACGGGGAGACCATTCTCTCAAGATCCAAGGAAAACAAGGAAAGTCTCAAGAAAAGTGGTCACCTGCACAAATTACACATGGAAATTTGGCTTTCGAAAGTCTAATGTGTGTATTTTCATCAGATGATGCATTCAAAGAAGTGGTTGCTTGGTTTCCCCCTTGCTAAATTGGCTTCTTCTTCTTCTCCTTCCCTTTCTTCTTCTTCTCAACCACCTGGTTACTAGCATCACTACTTTCACCAAGCAAAGAGGAAGAAGGGGAGGGAGAAACAAATGAAGAAGAAGGTGAAGGGTCAACTTTAGTATCAACTGGATGCTAATTCAATTGCGGAGGAATCACGGTATTTTGAACCATAGAGATTGAGAATAGCCATACTGGCTGGCCAATGGTAATTCTCGAAAGGGACAATGTGGCCATATATGGAGCACCAATATTTCCCCAAGAAGGAAAAGGACTAGGATTCCCCTCAAAAGGGATTCCTTGATTGGTGGATCCCATATTTGTCTCCATATATCTCAACCTAAGATCAACTAAGGAACAAGGATGTTATTTTGAATTCAATTAATATTAAAGACGCTTTGACACAACTTTGCTTTTTCAGATTTTAAGAGCCGAGAAAAAGCTAAAGATGACTCTATTCCCCTTCAATTTTTAATGAGCTTGAAGTGACAAGTGCTCAGATGGACCTTTTCTTTTAAAGAGTTGAAAAGGAATGAAAGTGACTACTCTAGAAAATCTAGATAGAGGGATTATGAAACCAATCGTAAAACTGCAAAATACACCTTGGTGATAAATTAAAGAGAAATTACCAAGGACTTATATATGGTAGTCAAACTTCTCGAATGCTGTGTTCAATGCATTGCGATCAATAAGGCGGTAGACTCGACTTCCTATGGATAAAGGATATAAGCCTATTTTGGTCTCCCAATATATACGCGATGGTACGGGGAGCAGAATTCCCTGCTAGCACTTGTCGTATCAAGGAGGAGGAATCACCTAACCTTCGATGAAAATGATAGTTACTAGTTTTTACGACACTGAAACATGTCTCTATCCTAGACCTTTAGATGTGTTGCGTTAACTTCCAAAGCGTTGTTAGGTTCATTGAAATTTATTTTAGAGTTGATCTTGTTTAAATTTTTCCTTTCAATGGTTCACCATGTGATGTTGATTTGAGATTCCTAAAATGCAATCTACAATGATAAACAATCTTTGTTTATTTTGAGCAATGAAAATCCTAGCTACTAGGGAAAGGAGATTACAATTCTTTCAAACAAAGAGCAAAGAGCACACACTAGTGCATTTTCCCAGATCATTTTTCACATAAAAAATAAATTCAAATGAAAATGCATGTATTTGTTTTCATTCCCCTTAATGTGAAAAATGCCAGAAAGGAAAACTAAATGTAAAAAATATTTGAAATATTTTACTCAAAGCAACACTTTCGACAATTTCTTCTTCAAGAGAGAAAGGAAGACTAAATGACACTTTTCAATTTTGAACAAAAAATGATTTTGACACTTTGAATATAAACAAATCAAACCAAATACATGATGAAATTTTCAATCAAATATCTAGGGAAGGAAGAATCCACGACACTTCTCTTTTTGACACAAAACGACGGTTACGACAATTTTTGTACCAAAGCGACATATTGATTTAAGCAACTTTTTGAAAAAGGATTGTAAATGATGGAAAAATACATAAAAATATTTACTAATCCTAACCAAATGGAGGCTGATCTATGTGATGCATGTAGGCTTGAGTAAGGAAGTATTGTTCATGAGTAGCAAAACAACTAAACAAGATTGAAAACAAGGACAAAAACCCCAAATTTCTAGAATGGTAATAGGTTCAGTGAGTCATCGCACCTGGGCTTCATAGAAACATGGATGCATCACACTTTACGCACTCAGGAGGTGTGATGCATACTGGTTTACAGTGACAGACAGTACGATGGGCTAGGGAGCGCAACTGAAGTGGGTTTTGGCTCAGATGTGCAGCTGTTTTTAGTGAGTTAAGCTGAGCTATGATGGACAGTAAAGAGAAAAGTACAGAGGAAAGACTTGAGAGGTTACTAAGCTACCAAAAGGGAATCTAGAATGCTTCTAAGTCAATTGTTTAATTTATAAACTAAACCCGATATTGACTGAAGCAACATTCATCTACTATGCAATTGCATAGCAAGAGCAGTTCGAAGGATACCTGGCTGACTTCAAACTATGTATATAGTTTATAAAGCAAACAATAACCACGAACAAACATCTATTCGATCCCCAATAGAGTCGCCAATCTATTTCTGGGAAAAATAGTGTCTTTTCAATCAACTAACCCTCTAGGTTTGGCAGCTACCCTAGAAACAATAGTTTAAAGTAATTCAACGATTTCTTCTATGCACAATAGATAAGAGAAATATGAGGGGACCAACCTGGAACTTCCACTTGATCCCTTGTTTGTTCTCTCCCCCCCTTGATAGAGCTTGCAACTCCTCCCCATACTTATCCTACTTGGAGAGTACCTGTGGAAACACAATAACAAAGAACCGTCAAAGCATCTTCATCTATTATAACATAAACACTATAGAATCAGATATGTGATGAACATATAATAACATTCGCAAATGAGAACATTCACAATTGAAAAATCATATGGAAGAAAACTTGAAGAACTTTATTAAATAGAAGGGAGAATTACAACCCAGTTGTATGATCCAGTATCATCCTCCCAGCATCAATCCCTCTTCACCTCATGAAATAGCAAGATCACACAAACAATACAATGCTCTTTTCTTCAAATACAAAATATCAACACTTCCTTACAATTCACAATATTCCAACCACTGGATCTCTTAGATGAAGGATCCATTTATAGATGTGTGCAAGGGTGTGATTCATCTGGTAGAGAAAACTTGTCAATTTCGAGTAGTATCCTAACTATATTCCCAATAGCTTTCAAGATATTTAGCTTCACATCCAATGGCATACCCAACAAGGAAATACTAAGGGATACTGTAATGAATGCCCACTTTATCTTTGGTTCTTTTACATGCAAAAACAATAAGCCTCTTTTTGTTCTCTTTTTTTGTGCCTCCTATAAATTCCCCCAATCAAGAATTGGAGTCTATTTTCATAGGAATTTCTAAATTATAAATGCAGGAGCCTTCTTTGGAGAGGATAATTCTTCCGAAATGCTGAACAAGAATTTCATTTGCATGTTTTTGCATACAAATTCATGTCAAAACGTTTTCACCTCCTTGGATCCAATGCCACCAAATCTTAGCTCCAAAAAATGCATCTAAACTTGAAGTATGTCTTAGTTATACTCTTATTATTTGACCTTTCAACTCCTTTGGAATCAAGCTATGGATGTTGGAATATAAATAAAGGAGAAAACCAGTTGTTAAAATCCAAGGGAAGATGTTGAAAAATACCACAAAATCTAATTGGGACTTAGCGAGGTTACCCATAAATTCTATTAGATTACTAAAATTAGATCATATCTAGGAGTATCATTTTTGTTATGATCCCATCAATTTAAAATTGTACTCTTTGAATATCTTTTGTGATAGAGTTAACATAGAAAGTATCAATGTGGTTTTTTCACAAAGTCTCCAATTTTGCAAGACCATCAAGTTATTTCAAATAGTGTGTTCATATTTGGTTAAACACACTCATTTTATATTATGGAACTCATTTATACCACTTGATTTAGGTTTTCCACCCATGGATCAAATTCACAATGTGTTTTCGAATGAAGTGATTTGCAACTTTGCATAAAAATATGCCTAGGGAGTTAGGTGGATAAACCCATTATTTTGTCAGACTCATGAGATTAGCATATATTTGTAAGAATCCTTCTACTATGATTCCATTATCAATAAATTTAATTATTTTAGGATATCTAGAGCTATAATCTTTCTTGGTAAGGACCAATGTAGCTTTTGTTGAAAGGGTTGATTTTGGAAAATGTTGGCTTGAACAATTGTGGCTTGAACATGCTAACATTGGCATTTGCCAAAAAAACTTACCAAATCTTATAGAAATTTTTTATTCTATTGCTTTTGTTTTAATATCCCTAACTAAATTCAAAATGCATCTATGCATGAATCTAGGTTGTTAATTACAACTTTTCATAAAAATATAACCTAGACAAAGATTGTAAAACCATTAATTGTCTTACTTTAGTAATAGGTCATAGTTATGGGCACTCCTATCCCATGATTCCATTATTCATAAATTACTTTATTCTATGATGTGGAGAGATATTACTTTTTTAAAGGCCAATGATGTTTTTGAGCAAAGTTGTATAATTTGTAAAAATATAACTTGAGTAATTATGGGTGGTATGTCGATATAGGGCTTGGATAAATGAAATTTCAATTATTTTTTTAAATTTATTTATCCTAGTCATTTTGATTTTATGAACTTCATAAGAAACTTACAATGTTTCATTGAATGGATTGAAAATTTGAGTTGTGAGTTCTGATAAATCTCTAACTTTGACTAGAATTGCAAAAAAATAAATTCTTTTGGACTCTTGATATGTAGTTACCAATTTGACATGTAGTGGTATACATGGAAGACACTCAGCCGTCGACACAACTATTATCCAAGAAAAAATGTTTTCTCATGGAGTACAACGCCTATCTCATTCCTCTGGCAACTAAATCAATCATAAGGAACTCATATCTGATATCTATAAGTTGACCATTCATCCAAAGTTAGCCACTTGTTCATTTACTATATAATAATGCAGTGAACTAGCTATATAACAATTATTTTATGGACGGAAGGACACAGGAGCGCGCTGAATATTCATAATGTCTATATATTCAGGTTTCTACTAATTGATAATTTTCCAATTAGGGCTTATACTCTCATGGGTTTGATAAGAGAAACCGAGACAGGGGAAGCATTTGAGCTAGAAAGAAGGCACACAAAAAAGGCACATGAAGCATGTGAGCTATTATAAAGGTACACAACAAAGGTTTTATTTTCCTCTTCATTGTATTTCTCATGCTTTGACCCAACCCGTTTTATGTTTTCGAGTTTCAGAATTTATTTTCTTTCATATTTTTGAGTAGATGGTATTGATCAGTCTCCAAATGTACAATGTGTTACCTCTTATCATGAATGAATTAGAGTATGTTGGTCACATTTGGGGTGATCTTGTAGGAATTTTGATATTTCTAGAAAATTTGGAAGACAGCGGATAGAATGTGATGCAAGTGGAAGCCATATCTATAGCACAAATAAGGGAAGATACAACTGAAATTGTAGAAGCTAAAATAGTAACACAAATTATCGAGGAAGTTGTAATAGTGAGGGCTGTAACACTAGGGAAAGAGATATAGAAACCTAGGGAGGAATAATGATAATAGTAAGAAGCATCTCATGACAGTGACTTCTTCAATAGGTTTATTGGATGTTTGTTCTCTCAAAGTGTCCTCCAAATTTCTCTTCAAAGTCTTCTCTAAGGATGATGTAAATATTGTCACGTGGTTCCTCCAAATGTTACCCAAAAAACTAGTCTCTAGAGATCAAAAAAGTTGAACTAAGTCTTCCTTCAACTAGTCTTTAAGGTATCTTCAAGAGTGCATCAAAGGATAGAGTTCTATACTCCAAAATTTCCTTCACCCTTCAAGGTATGTTTTTTCAAAATTGATGCCAAGGTGTACAATAAGTTTTCAATATTGTGTTATGTCACCTCAAGGAGATATTTATAAACTGCTTCAAAAGGTTCTTCAACCCTACTTCAAATTCACTTGAAATGACCCTTCAAATGTTGCTCCAAAGGATGCCCAAAACCCTGCTACCAAAACTATGAAGGAGTTTGCTACTTCTTTAATTAAGGTGTGCTTAAAACTGTAGATGAATATTATAACAATTTTTCTTCTCCTCAAAGTTAAATATATGCTACACTCGGTGCTCAAATAAATCTCATGGGAATGATCTCAAAAGAAGTCGTAGAAGGACCTAAGAATCCATTACTAGTGAAACCAAAAATCTAGGATCAACCAAGCCCATGTATGTTCCTCCATCCTACATAGGTTACTAAATTTGTCTCTCTGTAAAATCATATTAAATCCTAGAACCTTCCATGATGGTTTCCTCCTCAGAAAAGCCTTGGATTAGATATTTTGGACAAGGTCTTACCTTAGGGACTGAAATTTGAGAAACTTTCAATGTTTTCACTGTGACAAGTTTGAATTATAAATGTGAAGAGAATAAAATATTTAGTTCTTCCCTATGATCTGAAGCTTGGGATCCTTTAAGATGATATCTTGCAGTACCTCCAGCTTATTCAAATATTTTGTGAACTTTAGATGGTTATATATCTGGACTAACCCGTTACCTTATTTTTAGTTAGTCTCACTAAAATTGACAATTCCAATTTGAAATGTATAGTCTACAATTATAACTCCCTTTCATCTTCCCACTCACCCTTATTGATGGGGAGAATTGTCTCGATTAGTGTTAGGAGGTATGCCTAGAGTATTTTGTCAGAATGGTGGCATGAGGAAGAGGTATCCAACACAATGTGGATAGAGGAGGTGGTTTCAACTATAGATTTGGCCATGGTGAAGATGAAAAAGGTTGCAACATTCATTTTGATGGTTAACAAGTACAATGAAAATTGTTCCTCACTAAGGAAGAGTAGATTAGACTTGTAATAACCCTAGTTCTCTTGCACATATATTCCAGATTAGTGTGGTAATGTGATCATTTTATGCTACAGAAGTTAGTAAACATATTATTTCACTTATGGCTGCAATGTTTCTATGCACAGTGGGTAATGGATAATAAATATAATATAATTATATTTATTTATATAGTTAAAATAATATTCCTTTCATTAAGAAGAGTAAGAAAACTTTGGGCGATAGGGGAAATCAAGTTCTCTAGGGTTTTGATTTTGAGCAGCATTTGGAGATGCAATGCTGCTTAGTCAGCCTCGAGTTTACTCTTGGGTACATGGAATCAGGCACAAATATATCATGGTTTAGGGGCACCATTCATTCATATGCATTCAAAATTTTGGAGGATTTTAATTTCTCTATTCTATGTTTGTTACCTTGGGGGAAGGAGGGGCTTTGTGGTTATGTTTTTCCCATTGGGTCTGTTAATCTCTAATGAGTGGCTACTAGAAAGAGAAATATAGGCATTTCTAGAAGGTATATATGCCTCACCTGCATCATGATGATCGAGGTGGTTTATAAAAAGTTCTCATGGGACTTTGAATTGTCCAATGGTTGTGGGGTCTGTTGTGTATGGAATGTAGGAATACATAAAACAATAGTCCTATTATGGATATCCTTCTATGAATGTATGATGATAGTTTTGAACCATTTAGGGCTTACCCTAATCAATGGTGAAACCTAACTAACCAAAAATTTTGGAGAACAATGGGAGAGTAGGGAAGAGGTGGGGGTAAAAACAGGTCACACTGGGAATACCAGGGGAGGAGGGAATGGAGAAGAAGAAGAAAATAAAGGAGAGTTCTTGGGGAAGAGGAGGAATAACAAGGAGGAGAACACTACTAGGAAGATAGAAAGCTTAGATAATGCGAGGAAAGAGTTTACATTATCGGTTTCACAAGAATAGGTATGGCCTTGATGAAACAACATCAAAAAGGACATAACCGAGCTTGTAGTATCACAGGTTAGTGTTATAAATTATGGGTGATTTTATGTTAATAAAAACTCACAATATTCATTTTCCATACTAAATACCTAATTTGAGGTTTTTGCATTCAAAATTATTTTGTTGTGAGAATTTTCATGTGCCTACAAATGCTGTCACCAATGGTTATGTTCTTACAATCTCCTATTGTTTACATTGATGTTAATTTCGGGAGTAAATAATATTATCTTAAGGGATAGGTTCATACTAATAGTTTTAAGCCTAAGTCCAAAATCAGACGACTAATTGTACGGTTAATATCGTTATAGAGGACAAGTGCATATGGAAATCTACTCACAAGCACCTAGGGGATAAAACATGAGGTAACCCTACTGAGAGACAAAATCATGATTCTAGGGGTCATGACCAAGCTTGAGAGTGGAGAACATCCATCTCTAAAAGCCCTCCTTCATAGGCCTGTAGGATTTATGTGTTAGAAACTGGCTATAGCAACAGTCTTTAAGAATAGAGGTCCATAAAATATTTCCTAATAAGATATGGTTTTATTCTTGTGGGGTTCAAAACATAGCAATAAACATATTTTATGTGTAGCCACTACCCTTGATAGTAGCCATCAATAATAAACAATGTTGTATAGTAGTTAACATCTTGTCCATCTACTAAACTCTTTGATGACCAAGGACACTATGGTATGCCACGGTCCCAAATAAGATGCATAAAAGTTGTAGGTGTTAACCATGTACAAAAATTACCTACAAATGAATTCCTAAAAAATATAAAATATACAATAGTGAGAAACACAAAACAAATACATAGATATTTCCCCCTGGATCCTAAAACCGGGGCTACAAGATTGATTTTTCATTATATTCCTTTCAATGTTAAAATACATATATATAAATGCTGAAGCATCCATAAAACCCAATCCATTAGCCATGGATTAGAACATTGTCGTAGTCCCCTTGAACATATCTACAAGATACTATGGGAAGAAAACCATCATGCCTGAAACTTGCAAAACCCATGCACAAAACCATAGGTAGGTCTACCCACCTAATATAGGGTCCAAAAAAGTAAATTCTCAGCATGCTACCCTGGACCCCATCGAGGGGGGCTACTACCCCCCTCAAATGCCTGACAGGGGGGGCTAACACCTCCCATGTGACCCCTTTGCAGCACTAAGTACAACGAAGTTAGGGCTCACTGCCCATCTCACTTCACGCATGGCACTAGCCATGGAAAGAATACAAAACACACCCAATATTATCTCAATTTTTCTTTTCTTTTCCACATAGGGGGCATAAAAGAGCTTACTCATTGGTCTAGCTCTAAAAAGTCCACTATTTCTCTACACCAAGAGAACTTCTGAGTGCTCAAAGACTTTGTCAATGCATCTGTAGTATTATACGAAGTGTCCACCTTTACCAACAACACCTTTTTGTCCTCAACCATATCCCTTACAAAGTGATATTGAACATCAATGTGCTTTCTATTTGAATTATAAGTAGGGGTATTTTCCAAGAAAATTACACATTGGTTGTCACAGTTTATCATTATAGTTCACTTTACTAACCCCATACTTGAACACAACCTCTGCAACTAAGCTTCTTCCTTTCTTGCTTGAGTGTCTGTCATATATTCTGCCTCTGTAGTTGAAAGTGCCACTACAGACTATCTCTTACTCATCCAATTGATTGCACCTAAAAATAGGTTAAACACATTCACACTTGTAGATCTTCTTTGATCCATATTTCCAGTCCAATCTTCATCAACAAAGCCCTAAATTTCCAAAATACTTTTGAATCCCAATCTTCGTTGGTAACAAAAACCATAATCACTAGTGCCATGCAAATACCTAAAAACTTGCTTAACTGTTGTCCAATGCTCCTTCCCTGGTTTTAACATAAACCTACTCAATACTCCCATTGCATGTGCAATGTCTAGTTTAGTACATACCATTTCATACATTAAGCTACCAATTGTAATTGTGTATGGAACACAGGACATGCCCTCTTTCTCTTCTAGTGTCTTGGGACATTTCCCAGTAGATAACTTTACACCTACATGAATAGGAACCTTCACTAGTTTATTATCCTCCATATTAAACCTCTGCGGTATTTTCTCGACATAATTCCTCCAATTTATCCATAGCTTCCTCATTGCCTGATCTCATTTAATTTCCATGCCCGAAATATAGTTTACGGCACCAAGATATTTAATGTCAAATTTGGAGGACAATTGGATCTTAAATTCCTGGAAATTTTCTTTGTTATTTCCAATCAACAACATATCATCGACATACAAGACTAAATAGGTAACAAATTCACCAAGTAGTTTAAAATACATGCAATGATCCACTTTTCTTCTGGTGAATCCATGTCCCCATATAAATGTATCAAATTTATAATATGACATACTTGGTGATGGTTTTAACCCATACATAGACTTTTTTATCTGGCATACCGGTTCGTTCTTTCCCTTCATCAAAAAGCCTTCATGTTTCTTCATGTCGATATCTTCTTCCATGTCCCCATGAAGAAATGTTGTCTTCACATCCATCTCTTCTACTTCAAAATAAAAAGTAGCAACAACAGATAAATGTAATATAATAGAGGCTACCTTGGTTAAATGAATAAAAATATCACCAAAATCAAATCCCGACACCTAATAATAAAATTTTGATACCAACTGAGCTTTTTATTTCTCCACCTTTCCTTTTGCATTCATCTTCTTCTTAAATGCCCATTTTATTCCAATGGTTTTCCTTATAGCTAGAAACTCCATTGGATCCCAAGCCTCCTTTTTGTCCAAATATGCCATTTCATTAACCATGGCCTCTTTCTGGAGTTTTCCATCCTCTGAATTACTTCCCACCTCACAATTCTCGGATCGTCATCACTAATAAATAAAGAAAATTTTGAACAGAAAGCAATTGGACTATACCTTTCTTGCTACCCTATTTCTCAAACTAATCTTCTCATATCTGGAGTTTCTGGCTCTTCATCTTTTGATTCCTCTTCTATTATAGAGTTTGATTCTTCCTCCTTTAGCTCAAAATCTATCTTCTTAGGTTCCTTTGGTAGGACTTCATGGTATTCCTTGATAAGTCATCTATAAATGACACATATTACATAGACTTACCCAATTACGCAACCAACATATGTCCAAACACATCATTCTCCACAACCTCTACTATCTCTTTCTCCCTCTTAGAAACAAAGGGGAAACTCACCTCATTCTGCTTCCCATATACACAATGTTCACAAAAATTGAAATCCAAAGAGAATTGTTGCACTTATAAATAATAATGCTACCTAGAATCTTGTACACAGTTTCAATCTGAATTCCTCATATCAATAAATGCATTATTTTATCATGGAATGTGAATAAATGGGATAAAATTAAATGATCTTCATTATAATATAACTCTCATAAATTGACGATGTAATAAAGGATCTCTCACATGATAAATTTTATTTAAAGTGAGACACCACTAGTTCTGAGTCCAAGTTTGCTAGTACTAATTCAATACCATAAGATATTGTCTCAGAGAGTAAATTGATAACGAAATTGTATTTAATTATATTATTAGAAGCAAGAGAAATACGTATGTCTCTTGCAGCAAACAACTGAGTAAATGGATAATGAATTACCCATACTAGGAAAGCTTGATTCCTAGTGTGCCTACTCGCACCATCTACAAATCCAAAATAGACCAAATCACCCATCAATACGTACCAATGAAAATTGAAAACACCATCATCACCACGATACTCATAGATAGAAACCAAAACTGTATCCAATATTTGAAAAACAAAGGAAATGCTCACGCAAGATCCTAAGAATAATACGTTTTGAGAAAAATCCCATTTCTAGGATCTGACAACACATTCTATTTGAAATAAACTAACTCATAGGCATGCTTCTTTGAGACTAGTTTAACAAGGAAAGGGTTATAGCACATAGGTTTCAAATTTCTTGCCACCAAGGTGTCTTTATCTTGTTCATAGACCAAGACAGAGTTACCCTCAGAAAAAACCCTGAGTCAAATGGACTTAGCATATTGAGCTTTAATTCTTTTGTTATTAGCCTTGTTCATTGTGGAAACATCTCTATGTTGCTCATTAAGATTTTCTTTTGGTGCTTAACGAACACTTGCAGTCACTGGGTGGCCACTACATCCATGGAAATATTTGAGCTTCATGAAGGGTATCAACCCCCGTGGCCAGTAGCTAGGCCTAACCGTAAGGGCTTTGGGGAGAATTGACCCTGTGACATCTCGAATGGTGAGGCACTTATTTGACTAGTTGAGCTAACCCTTGGGGCTTGGAAACATCTCTACGTTGCTCATTAATATGTTGGAATTGAAGAAGAAATTATTCTAAACTTGAGGTGTCCAGAAGAATTTTGACTACCAACTTAAGTGATGGAATCTCACATTCTAGGGGAAATATTGATTCCAAACCATAGACTAACTAAAAGGGACTAAACCATGTGGAAGTCTTGACAAATATAAAATATGCTTATAAGGTACGATAAATAATCATGAGTGAGTTGGAATTTTCTTGATTAATAATCCTTTGCAAGATGGTTGTGAGGGATTGGTTAATTGACTCAACTTGTCTATTAGCTTGATGATAATAAGGAGATGAATACTCTTTCCAAAATCCCAATTTAAAATCCAAATGAGACATCACTTTATTCTGAAAGTGACTACCATGGTGAGTGAAAATATCTTTAGGGATACTGAACCTCGAGGTAACTTCATTAAAAAGGAAAAATGTTCTTGCCTCACCATCATTATTGAGAGTGGGAATATCATGAACCCACTTTGTCATTATTCTACTACTACGATAATGTACTTGTGGTCATTAGCCAATGTTAGGTTACAAGTCATAAAATAAATTATCCATTTGCTAAATGGATCCATGGTGATAATAGGAAAGATAAGAGCTATATGAGAAAACATTTTCTGAGTTTAGATTTAACAAGGGTGGTATTTTTTGACCATTTCAATGCAATATTTGAAAATTGAAGGCCAAAAATGCCTTGTACAAAAGATCTTATGAGTTGTTGCAAGCCAAGAAAAATGGCCATTGCAATCCCCACTTTCACAGTAATTTAAAAATGAATCAAATTCTTCTATGGTGAAACAACGTCCAAGGATTGAATCAAACCCATGATTATATAAGGCATCACAAATGTTCAGATGACTTTTAGCAAGGTGATGTAATTTTCAGCATTCATCCTTAGAGAAAGACTGAGGAGACTTTGAAGTGTGGATATATATAATGAGGTCCCCATACCAAAGATCTTGTGAGGAGATGAAAGATATGTTCATCTAGAAATGATTCTTCATAAGTAAAATGTTCCTCACAATGAAATTTCAAAATTAATTTTGCAAAACCAAAAGATTTCTTTGATTTGAATGACATGAACTCAAGATCAAACACTTGTAAAATTACACTCCATTTGTTGTATTTTCCCCCAATCACTCATCTAATTACAACAAATTGAAATGGATTGGTGTCAACAACTACAATAATTTTTCTCAACAAAATAAAATGTCAGAGTCACTAAACAACATGCATTGATGCTAAAGCCAATTTCTCAATATGGGTGTATCAGAGTTTAGGAATGGCTAAGCCACGACTTAGATAATAAATACATGTTGCCTAAGGCCATTGTATTCTTGAAATAGAACCATACCTACAGTTTATTCTATCATCACACGATAAAAAAAGAAATCTCTGCTATAATTAAGTGGAGTCAATACAGAAATAGAGGTTAGTGCCTTCTTCAAAAGATCAAACGAGCTTTGGGAAAATTCGTCTCAAATAAATAGAACTCATTTCTTAAGTAAACAGATGAATCCTTTTGTAATGTTAGTGTAATTCATGAAAAACCTCCTTAAAATGTTGGATTTTCATTCGAGTCTTTGAAGTTGGAGAATATTAGATAGGGGAGGAAACTAAATTATTGCCTCAACCTTGAAGGGATCAAATTGAATCCCTTCACTAGAAATGATGGATCCCAATAATCGACCATATGTGACAATGAAAATGCACTTATTAGGGTTCAACCAGATTTTATAGTGACAACACATTTCAAAAACTAAATGAAGGTGCTTTGGATGTTCCATTCTCTTAAGAGAGCTAGCAACTAAATCACCCAAATAAGCCTTTATTATGTGCTTAATGTCACAGAAATCATATGGCATAGCATGTTGGAAAGCAGCTCTAGCATTTCTAAAGCTAAAAGGAATGTTCCTATATGCAAATGTACCCCAAGGACAAATAAACTAGAGTTTTATGTTGATTTTTAGGATGATCTTTTATTTGATTATATCTAGGAAATCCATCCATGAAGGAAAAAATCTGATTTCTAGCACACTCATTGATTCTTTGATCTTAAATGGAGTGGAAAATTTTTCCTTTGTATAGGATTTATTTAAATCTATGAAATCAATGCATACATGAATTGTTCCTTTTTTTTTTGTGCAGAAGGACTAGATTCAAAGAATATTCAGTAAGAGAAAATCGGTAAAGGAAACCTTCTTTAAGTAGTTTCTCCACTTCTTCCCTAATGGCTGCAACTTTTATTGGGTTGATCGACTTAAGCTATTGACAAACAGGCATTGCATTTTCATAATTATTCATCTCATGTTGAACTATACAAGGATCAATTCCAAACATTTCCTCACAAGATCAAGCAAATACATCTCTAAAGTCTTTAAAGAGGCCAATATAAATTTTAATCTCTTCAGGGAAATAATAAAGCTCAATGAAGACATTTTCAATGACATTGGATTCTTGGAAATGTTCACCAGAATAGTTTCTAAAATTATCGGCATATTACCTTCGGTAAAGATATGCATTGGAGTTTAAGGGTTCAAAATTTTGTGAACATTTCTCTGAGAATAAGGACTAGACAAACTTGATACAAATTTATACAATTTAGGGAGGAAGTGGGACCGATGATGAAAATCATCCCATGACATTTCTGCACCTATAATTTATACCATAATTGTCTCCTCAGATGGTAAAACAATATCAAGGAAATACATATTCAAAGTGGAATCATTTGTCCAGATGGGTGCCACATTATCATTCAAATATTTTGATGAAACAACCATTCGATGAGGATCTATAATATTAATGATGGCTTGATATGAAAGTTCTGCTATAGATATACGATAACCCATTGAACCAAATTTCCCTTCTTCTAATGTGGTAGTAGGTGGGAGAAAGTTATAAGGATCAAAAAAATAATGATTTATAAACAAACATTGTCGAGGGACCATCCTATTGGATGAGATGGTATTGACGTATAGAACAGAAAATAGAAG
Source organism: Pinus taeda (assembly GCA_000404065.3). Taxonomy (NCBI): domain Eukaryota; kingdom Viridiplantae; phylum Streptophyta; class Pinopsida; order Pinales; family Pinaceae; genus Pinus; species Pinus taeda. Next base: position 144,691 of record APFE030283100.1, on the reverse strand, counting down.
ATCAAAACTACCCACCAATGACGAATATATTCGAACTCCTAAATTCTCAGTAAACCACTTAGAATTATTAACTAAGTGGATAGTAGAGTCAAGAGAGGTGTTTGGGTCATTGGGAAAATAGGGTAACTAATCAACCGAAACAATTCTCCCTTCATGAGGAAAACATAGTATGTGAAACAAAAATGAAACTACATCATCCATCGCATATACCTAATTTTGACCCAATAAAATATTATAATATAGCTTAGTGTTTACTATCTCTACTTCCACATTAACTACCTTCCACACCCCCCCCCCCCC
>APFE030283100.1:94335-124831 GCA_000404065.3 Pinus taeda | reverse complement strand
TATATATATAAAATCTGAATTTTGATATTAATAATATCAAAATAGTTATGAATTTAATTATGTGTTTTTATTTTTACTTATGGGTGATAGGCCATGGTTCAAACCACATGAAATATAATTATATCAATTTCTCTGTTATATTATATTTTTAGTTTTTCATTAATTATTTTTTATTAAACGTAAAATTAGACTAGGTTAATTAGATTATTTTTTAATTAGCTATAAAATTGAAAGATAATATTTTGAAAAGTTAGAATATTTTTAACTAATTTTTAATTATTTAATTTAATGTATAATTATTTGAAAAATTATAATTAAAATTACTTATAATGTAATAAATTAAAGATATTTGATTTCAAAACAATTACAATATACATACCCATATTCTAAAATATAATAAATAAAATAAATAATAAAATTATTTTTAGGTTGGTGTAACTAGTGGGAGTTCGAACTTTGAATCCCATCATTTTACATAATACTTCATAACAAGGTGATTGTTAATTGAGTTACACTGCAATGACTATTTTTTTTAAAATGTGAAAAATCTTAAACTACTTCAACTAAAACTTTGATTCAATTATTGAATTTAGGCTTCTGTGATCCATATCAAGTTGAAAATTTTGTTAAAGATTTTCATCTAGTAATTAGAAAACGATGAATGCATTATTAAGAAACCAAGTAATATTAGTCAACGATATCATTTCAAACAAGGGAATAATTACTATGTGATTTATCTTCCTCACTTAATAGCGATATACATAAATAAATTATGGAGGTTGAAAGAGCGCCTCTAGCATAAACTTTAATTTAACCTAAAAAACAATTGTCATGCCCCTATAGTCACCCACATCAAAGGCTCACTCAACGCACCCAAATGAACCATCACTATAGGTTTGTGGTGCATCATGACTCATTTCATCTCATTGAGTTTCTCAATCTCAAACTATGTGATTCCATACTACACCTCATGTTTTATATTTCACAATTATTAAAAATCTTAAGTTTAACACTTATTGAAGTATGTAGATAATGATTCCATACAATTATGTCTATACACAACCAATATGCAAATGATATGAATGAAATTAATATTATAGAATCCACAACCCAACCAGCGTAACAATTGTCAAATATTCAAATGTGTTACAACCAAGTGAACTCTAGTCTAGTATAACAATTTAAAAATGAGAAGAGCACACAATTAATACAAACCTATCCCCAAATTTCCTATTTGATTCACTACCATCGGTCACAATTTTGTCATAGATAAAAAACGTTTCACTTGTTAGAAATAATAAGTACTCTCGTATACATGCAATGTATGAAGAGTTATGTTAAGTGAAGGAAAGAAATTTAAGTCTAATATTAGAAGTGAAGTGAGTGAGGGTTAAAAAGTTAATGCCTTGTAAGCAAAAGTTTGGTTAAGGAAAAGAAAAATGTCGATTTATTTTAAAGTGAGGTTAGAAAAGTTTCATTAAAGCATCACGTCATAGTTTGGATGAGGACAATACATTTGTAGTTTTCATTTTCCATATTTAGAAAGCTTCGTGCTTATATACGCATGGTTGGGTCATTGTAATGTGAAGTAAGAAGAGAGAATAATAGAAACTCGGTGGATTTATATGAGAGAATAATTAATGAATATAACTTCTTTATTCAAGCAGAAACTTGTGTACTTATTTATCTTGCATTTGCATGTTTATCTCTAGCTCTAAATAACAAGTGGTATGAGAGAAAGGATTAGGAAGGTTTCAAAGAACCAAAGGAGTTAAGATGGCCATGAGCTTCTTCCACTAAGAGACTTTGCTATTATGAGTAGCCCACAAATTGAAGTTTTCATCCATTGTTCTATAAGTAGAAATTAGATCTCATTGAGAGTTTGTAACCCAACTACTAAAATATTAGGGTGAGTAGCCTACAAAACCAACACCATATCAAGAGGAAAGCTCCATCACCACTTACCAAAGAAGAAGTCTCCACCATAAGTTGTAGCCATGAGCCTCCACAAGAATCTACATAGAAGAGCTTAGCAAAGTTGCTAGTAGTTATTGGGAGCCACCATTAAAGTGAAGGCTAAAATGTTTAGTTCTAAAGATAATAAAGTGTATGCATTGTTCATTTATATAAGGATGAAACAACAGGTAAACAAGACAAAAGACAAAATAAAGGCGATAGTCAAGGGTCACAAAGAAATACTAAAGCAAACCTATAAAACAAATCTAAAGGAAGAGCCGAAGTATTTTAAAGAGCTCATAGAGGTCCTCGCCATAGTGGTGGCATCTAAAAGACAAGTAGATGAAGTAGAACAATTTGAGTATGAATGGATTAGGATAGATATTGTAATAGTTCCAAAATTTACTGGTAAAAATTTTAAGTTTTGGGAACTGTCAAAATGAAAAATTTTCTTTGATGTAAAGGATTGATTGAGTATTAGCCTAATAATCCATATGATGAAGTATGTGATGCCTTAGTACTGGATCTTATAAAAAATTCAATTGATGAGAGGTCCTTGTGTAAGGTAGTACAAGCTACATTTTCCAAAGAAGCATGGAAGACTGCAAAATTAGAATTTGGTATGAAGGAAAGTGATAAAAAGCAACATATTTTGTTAAAGTCTATTGATGAATCAATAGAATTTCAATTGTAGGTCTTATAGTAAATGAGAAAGACTCTAGGAGGAAAACAAATTTGGGAGAATCCCACTCAAATGTGTATGATAGTCATAAAGACTATAAAAGAGAAACTCATAATGCAAACATGCATATGGATGAAGACAACACATAAAAGATTGCAGAGCGAGAAGTTGAAGCATATGCATGTGAAGTAGAGGAAGATAATATAGATGCTAAAGAGCCCCATTGTAACATCGATGGTGAAGATGATGTTGAATCCCAATATGGTGAGACATGTGGACGGTGACTCCAAAGTGAGTTGTGAATTATGTTGGTATTGCTGCTATATTTCTTACTAAAATAACTTTATTGGCACTAGATTGTTCCAATTTTTTAGTCTTGGATAATAAAATTTATGTATTTCCTCTTGCCACAATTTAGATACATATGTGACAAGTTTTGTGAGATTTCAATTATGAGATGAAGTAATAAGCATAAATATTTATGAAAGTTAGGCAATTTTCTACATTTAGAAACTTTTTAAGGTTGCAATTGCGATCGAACAATGTTGTGACCCAAATTTATATAATTTTTCCAAGATATCATAAGCACTATTTAAAACTTAAAACACATAGATAAACTAACTATTCTATTCTAAAAAGCATTATATTTGTATATGGTGTTGAAAAATGTAACTAGCTTCGATCTTCATAAAATGTATTTCTCAAAAGAATTTGTATTATTGTTACAATGAATCATTAAAGCAAGGGTTTCATGCTTGGTTCATCATTTTATTATTCAAATTCATCGTTGTGGACTCATAGGATTAATAAAGAGTCGTTAGAGTCATTCTATATTTTATGAGACCCTTCTTGGGCTTTCAAATGATGTAAAAAGAATTACTTTTTAGTCAAAGATGAATTATGTAACCTCCACACCAACTTAGCCTCAATGAAGGAAATTCAATCTCATTGGAAGGTTATACATACAAGTCAATTCGACTTCATTCAGACCATCCTCTCTCTCTCTCTCTCTCTCTCTCTCTCTCTCTCTCTCTCTCTCTCTCTCTCTCTCTCTCGGGCCAGTTCAAAGTCGATGATGTTGTTGTTCATGTCGGAAGCTACCAAGACGAAGTTGCTAGGGTCGAAGTGCTGCTACTACCAGGTCGAAGGTTGGAGCGAAGAAGGAGAGTTTGCCTTGTGTTGGAGGAGGTGTCTATGTTGAAAAGTCTCAAGAATAACTATTTAAGGAGGATATTGATACTTGGTTTTCCCCTAAATAGGGGATTTTTCCTAGTAGTGTGCCTGCATATTATGACTTGTGTTTTTGTGATATTCATGCACACATAATTTGGAAATTTCTTGATGAAAGATAAAATAACAATTAAGTAAAATAAGAGAACATTATTCACAATTAATTATCAACAAAGAGAAATCTAACCCAAATCTTACTAGCATTAATTTCTAAACATGGTTTTAGAGCTACGGTCGAAGAAGATTGAAGATCACTTCATTGGATTAAAGGAAATGAATTCTCCCTCTATGATAATAATGGGATTAAATTATACAGGAATATGAATTAAGAATATTGTCTACTACTTATTCCATAAGATCAAATTTCAAGGGTTTTTACCTACACTTATGAGATCACTTAATGATGATAATGCATGGATCATTGAAAGCAGAGCATAAAGGCATATGATACAGGAAAGTAAACAACTACAAACTATATCAAATGAACCATATTCCCATGTAGTGGAATTGGGAGACAACAAAATATTTGTTGTTAGAGGGTTGGGATAAACATCTTTAAAGATGGAGAATGGAGAAAAACTACATATCAACAACATACTATATGTTCCATGTTTAAAAAAGAATTTTCTTTCAATTTTTTTCTTATAACATAAAGGGCATATATTTTCTCTTGTTGGTCAAAAGGTCTTGGTTTCAGGAAAAGATTTATGTATCGATAAAGCTAGGCTTATTGGAGCTCGTGAAGGATATTGGTATAGATTCATTACGCCACCTCCTCAAGCCCTTGTTCATATGTAAATCTCTCATATTGAGCTATGACATAAAAGATATGGTCATATTCACCAAAAAGTCATTCCCACTCTTAAACATCTAGTTCATGTCATCTCCGATATCAAAGAAGAACATGAAGGAGTTTCTAAGGGATGCTCTTTCGAAAATCATACAAGAAAACCACTTTTAAAATAGCGAAACAAGGTCTAAAGAAACAAGATGAAGTATTTGAGAAATTCAAGGAGTTTATATGAAAGGTGGAAACTCTAACTGAGATAAATATAAAAAAAAAAATTAGATTCGACAATGGTGGGAAATACACTTCTAAAGCATTGATTTCATATTGTAAAGAAGCGGGAATTAAGGCGAAGCTTATTGTTCCCTATTATCTTGAAAAAAATGGAGTGGCCAAAAGAAAGAATAGTAAAATTGAAGAGCATGTACAAACAATGCTACTTGATCAAGACATGGCAAAGTTTCTATGGGGAGAAGCAACAATGACAACTGTATATATTCAAAATAGAATTCCTCATATAATTCTCAATAATATGACACCCGAGGAAGCATTCATAGGAATCATCAACCGTCAAAGGGATCATAATTGGCTACAATATCTCCTCAAAGCCATATAGAATATACATCAATGAAGGGAGACACATTAACGTAGGAAGGGACGTTATATTTGAGGAAAATGAAGCCTAAAAAAGATTGAAGGATATTCATGTTGATTCGGATGTAGAAGATCTACCCATATTGTGAGAACAAAAAGTATTACCTAGTGGAAGAAGAATCACCAAGTGAGCCTATTCAGCCTATGGTCATACCAAGCACAAGGAAAAGGCCAAATTGGTTAAAAGCCACTCTTGAAGATGTTGAAGGGCATGGAGCTACAAAATGAATCTTTAGGGGAAGAAAAAAGCTAAAGAGATATTCTAGATATGTTGCATATATGACAACACTAATTGAAGTGAAACCATCTACATTTAAAGAATATGCTCATCAATAAGTATGGAAGAAAGATATGCATGGATAATATTAATCCATCATGAAAAATGGGGATTGGGAAATTATTCCTAGACCTAGTGACAAACTAGTTGTCATTGTAAAATGGATCTACAAAGATGAAACACATAGTTCATGGAAGCATAGATAAATACAAGGGTAGATTTGTTGCAAGGGGTTTCTCTCAAAAGAAAGGCATAGATTATGAAGAAACATTTGCACCCACTGCATGGTATACTACCATTAGATCTTTTGTTTCATTGGTTGCTACAATGGGATGGAACAATCTGAAGACACCATTTCTAAATGGGACCATCAATGAGGAAGTATACATTGAGAAACATGAAGGCTTTGAGGTAAATGGTATGGATACCCACGTTTGTAGACTCAAGAAGGCCCTGTATGGTTTGAAGCAAGCTCATAGTGCATGGTATGCAAGTATGCATGGAAACCTTCTAAGAATTGGGTTTGTGAAGATTTTTGTTGATCCTAATCTCTACATCAATGTTTTTAATGATAAGCCAGTCATTATTCTATTATATGTGGAGGATGTATTCATCACATGTGTGTTCACGAGAATACAAGAATGTAAGAAAATGTTGGAATTTGAATTTTAGATGAAGGATTTAAGACTGATGCACTATTACCTAGGTCTAGAAGAATGGAAAAATCCTTGGGGAGATTTATTTGGGGCAAGGAAATTACATCATCAAGTTGTTGCAGAAATTTGGGATGATGGATTCCAAGCCATGATTACTCCTATGATCACCAATCTCAAGAAGCCGAGGAGCTCTGACTCAAGTATCATGGATCCTACCTCCTCTTCTCAGTTGGTAATTTCTCTAATGTATTTGGTAAATACTAGGCCGGATATATGACATTGTGAACATCCTTAGTCAATTTCAATTAGAGCATTATCTTGGTCACTGGATAACTGCCAAGGATATATTAAGACATATTTGTTGCATGATACATCACTAACTAAATTACAATAGAAAGGAATTAAAGTTGATTGGCTTCATTTATTGCAATTGGGGTGGTAGTGAGAGCGATGCAAGAAGCACTAGTGGAGGATTCTTTAGTTAGGGATCTGCCATGATCTCATGGATGAGTAGAAAGAAATATCATGTTTCTTTGAGTAGTGTTGAAGTAGAGTAAGCACCTTCATATGAAGTAAGAAGGTAGGTTGTTGTTGGGTGAAACTATGTTCGTTTAATTCTGTTTTAGTACTTTCCCAACTATTTAATTTGTCAATCCGAGGTTCGTAGACTTACAAGGCACATGCACTATATATGCAGGACCAAAATGGAACTAATTTAATCTAATCTAATCTAAATTACTGAAATCAAATTAATCTAAGAAGGCATTGAAACATTAACTATGAAAGCAGGAAGTTGCATAAAAGAAAAGCAATACAACATGTGAAGAATTGAATGACAAACAACATATCTGGGCTCACAACAATAAAACTCTCTCAAATTATATTACACGAATTAAATTACAAATCATGAAAGTGTAACAATAAAAGAATATGAACCAAAGCTAATCTCCATCCTCTATTATTCCTTACTCCTTATTCATTATTCATTATTAAAATGAAGAGAGAGCACTCTCTTATATGCATGAGGAAGATAACCTTCTCATAATTACATATCCAATATTCTCTCAAGAACTCTCAACTAATTTCCCATTATTACAATATATGATCCCACAAATATCTCAAGCATTTTTAACTACTTTCACATTATTACAAAGTATGATCCCTTTGAATCCTCCATAAATCTTTCACATATCTTGGATAAGATATGCCAACCAAATCCTCCATGATCCTCTCCTTAGGAATTTGATAAGATATGCCAACTAAATGCTCCATGATTTTCTCCTTAGGAATTGGATAAAATATGCCAACCAAATCCTCCATGATTTTCTCCTTAGGAACAGGCTCGCATAATTATCTCTTTAATATGATGGACGAGATATTAATTCTTCACATATTTCCTACAAATCATAAAACTCACATATTCTTGAGATATATATAAAAATATATGTATTTTCTAATATTTAATCATAAATTCACTTGTAATACAAAAATGAATAAAATGGAAAATAAGAAGGTGAAACCCAAATGTATTTATGAAAATGATATGATAAATGGTTAATGGGATGATGAAATGTAAGGAATAGCGAAGAAAAAGGTGGATGAAAATATGACATTTTTGAGTCCCAACATCCTCCCCAACTGAACTTGTTGCATGTCCTCATGCAACCATGCATGGGTCTCTTTAAGAACATTTGGCATCTTGAACTTTGGCTTTACATGATGATGTCTTTTAATAATGAATGTTTCTAGGATATGTGAAAGACATGAGTAACAATTTACATTTTCTTATGGTTGGTTCTTGTGTGACAACCATGAATACAAAGAATGTTGGTTCTTGTGTTAACAACATTCATTTCATTTTCTATTCTCTTTTCTTCAATAATAATGTAAACACTCACTGGAAATCATAATGTGCATAAGAAAGCCCTTTTTTAATATTAATGAAGCATGCCAATATTGCGTATGAAGAAAAGTGCAACAAAGTATCATTGGAAAATAAATGTTGGTGAATGGTAAATGAGAAAAATGGAGTGATAGTGGTGAAGAAATGGAATCATGGAAGTGAATATGTAGTGTGGTGAAGAAATGGAATCATGGAAGTGATTATGTAGTGAATATAGTTCTCCCCCCCTCAACTGAATTGGTTGCATGTCCTCATGAAACTTGACATGGCTCATGAAAGAAATGTAGCATGGTGAGGGAATTTTCCAAAATATTCAAGTTAGCATATAAGGAATTGCATGATTAAAGATTAGAAAATAACATACCTCTACTTACCCAAGAATGATGAATTATGCCATAGGAATGTAGCTACCATTGTTGCTGGATCAGGAAAATGTGACTGATGTTGTTGGAATTGTGTCATGGGAAATGAAGGAATATGAATTGCTAATGCTGAATCATGGAAAAGATAAATGCTGGAAGTGGAACTTTGGTACTCTCTCATAGATCAAAATGCATGCTACTATAACTGCTGAGGGAGTTGTCAAAAAGTGTATAGTCTTCACCCGCTACAAACCTGATGGTACAATTCTAATCATGCCAATGAGTGTGTCGATGTCGAACATGAATAGAAATCATTGGATTACTGGCCATTAATGTATGTCGTTAACCAATGCGAGGCAACTCACAATTGATGTCAATGAGTGCCAAGGTGCTGGAGTACATCTTGCAAAGTGCGAATGGATGTGTCGAGGTCGAGCCACTTGCAAGATCTGAAGATCAAGGGACATTGATGTATTCCCATGATTGCCAGTGAGAGAACTTGCCATTAAGGCATGCAAACCTCTAGGTACTCAAAAGGAACTCTAGTCTATTTCCTAGATAAGGTGTTGATGTCGATGGGGCAAGACTTGTTGAAAGGTGGGCCTTAAGGAATCCCACATTAGTCAACGCGAGTTTGTACAAAAATATTTGGTAGGACTATAAATGGAAAGAACTCATGGTCAAGTAGTGTGGATCATCATGGTGAGGAAAACAAGGCAATGTAATCATGGAAAGGGAATGAGTTTTATTCAGAAGGCAAACTAGAAGGCAAAAATAAACTGAAAAGGATAACGGAATGTATGCAAATCAGAAAAATAGGTGGGCATGAAGTCGTGAAAGATAAGGACATGGAAGATGGGCTGGAACATAAGGATGGTCTAGACGTTTGGAAGGAAAAAGGTGAGTAGTCATGACGCAAAAAGGATCTTTGTGTAGTGGAAAATGTCATGATATGTGCAGTGAAGAATTAGTTCCTTCAAGCGTCCAATGATCCATGTTTCATTGTGATTTCGAAAAATCACTTTTGCATTAGATTGTCTTCACTCTGAGAAACTAAGCACCATTCCTGCATAAAAATTGTCACCTTTGCGTGCCATCTCCATCGATCATTCCTGTATGAAGTGACTTCAAAAGACAAATTAGCTCATTTTCAAGAATTTATGAAATGTCCATCTTTTTTAATTATTTTTTGAAGTTACACTAATTGTGGATGAAAAGGGTGTCGTATTGTAATGTTGAGATTTCTGCATAAGCTTCTCGTTGACCTACACATAACACCAATCTCATTTCACTTGTTAGTATACGCATCCTAACTTTTTCCCACAAATTCACAAAAATCCAACATACTTTTATTTCCCCCCAACTAGAAATATTGCATGTCCCCATGCAATGTATTCATTGATTGTGCAATACTTTTTCAAAATGTTTGTATGGGTTTGCAGGAAAAGTGATGTAAAACATTTGAAAAGATTTTGTATTTGTTAGGGAACAAGTAGTTTGTTTATAAATGATTGAGGGAAATTTTATTTTATTTTTATTTATTTTTATTTTTAATTTTATTTTTTCATTTTCTATTTTCTATTTTGATATTTTATTTTGTATTTTGTATTTTCTTTTTTTTTAAGTAAATTCCTTCCTCCCGCTTTCCTTGAAAAGGAAAATAAATGACATTGTATTTTTCAACTATTCAAGCAAAGCAACCGCAACACTTTCTCTCTTTCCAATCTACATTAACCACAAATGCCTCAGGTTATATTGTTCAATTGACTATTGACATCAGTACTTCCTATGATTAGAAAGAAGATAAGGACAAGTTTTCTACTTCGTGTTTTAAATGTGAGCAAGGGTTATGCTTCCATCCTTGAAAACATAAAAATGTCCTAAGCACTCCAAAAAAAAATGGAAGAAATAACTTTCTGTTCAAGTCATGTTTAATTTGGTATTCGCTGCCCACGGTTCAAGATTTTTCCTATTCTTTCCCGATATTTTGCGTAAGCCACCATTCTATTTGTAAACTTGATATTTTGAATAATGTGAAACAACATCACCTTCCACAAATTTCGTTTTAGTTAAAGCATGTTTCTACCTTTTTGAATATTCGACATCACTTGAATGCCTGTCATCAGTTTGTATTTTAAAATCAATCACCTCCTGGACTTTTGGCTCCTCATTTCCTTGAAAGCTAGTCATCAGCCCGCATACTTAGAATTCCTAAAACCACGCTGAAACGTAGGGCTCCTTAGTTTGTTGCAGAAAATTGTAACAATACAATACAATCTCAGATATGACCTTGAAAAACCTTGTAAGCAAAGTAATCGATGAATGAAAATGGCGTGATGGAGCGCATTCCCCATTTAAATGTACTCTTCGATGGCGCAAATAATAGTAAAATCAGCGATACTTATGCTACATTAAAATTATAAGTCAAATATGTCGAATGAATATGATGGCAGTTCACTCTATCGACATGACAATGGAACTGACTAATCATAAAAGAAATGTGAAGAGAGCAGATGATAATATAATGTGACATAAACAAGGCTTAGATTCAATAACCCACGCTAGATTTGCACCTTCAAGACTTGTGAATGGTTGTTTCAGATCCCAATGAATCAAAGCAAGAAAATATAAATGGAAATAAAATATGGAGAGAATGCATGAGGCATCTCGATGAAAAACGGAAGGTGGCTCCTTCAACCAATGTGGCTCCAAGGAAGGCCATCATCTTGTGTATGTTAGCAGTGGCCACATCTCTACTGTTCGGTGGCGAAGCGGTACCTGGACCGGCGGCTAAGGGTCCAAAGGCCGGAGTCTGAGCAATGTGTGACGAGGACGGTGCTCAGGCTGATGCTGACACTGAGGAGGGCGTTTTGGCATCTTTTGAAGGGATGTGATCATATGCTAACTTATAATTACTGTCAGGATGTATTTTTTTTTTCACCACTCGTGCATTAACCCAAAAAAAAAAAAACATGCCACCTTCCCCAGTCAATAGTATCGAGGTATGGAGGCTCAATCAGCTGCGGGAGTGCACTAATAAGGGATCCCTTAGAAAAAACCACTGTAAACGAGCCACTGCCCGTGGTTGCGGACTTAGAAAATCTTGCAACATAATCTGCAAGGGTAGCGGCTAGATCATCCCCACCTTTAAAAACTTGGAAATCTCTGTTGCTGCTAATAGCCAGAGAATCTCCCATGCAAGACGACATTGGCCTTGGTTTCTTCATGCTCTTGCATAATAATGGAACACCCAAAGTGCTCTTAAGCCCTTTGTGAGTTCATGTAGAACAACACGAATGCGTGGAAAAATTACTCGGGGGTGAGTAGATCGAACTGGAGTGTGGAAATTGGTGTGCAGATAAATAAAAGCGAGTCACTAGCTGGTAGATCGAATTGCGGGGAAGGAGTGTTACATAGGAGAAAGGACTCCAACAATGGCGGATTTGAATGGGGTGGGTTAAATCACCACCAAGGTTAAGTGCATTGTCCTCTTGGGGATGCATTACAAAAACAAAACAAAAAATTATTTTTTTATTTTTTATTATTTTTATTTAATTTTAAAAAGAAACAAAATTTTCTCTCAATGTTTTTTTTTTTTTTTTTTTTTTTAACAAATGGACAAAATTCATTGCATATTGAAAGATGTTTGTGATGAAGCATATTGCAAAACATGAATTTATTGTTGAAACTAGTCTAAATCATCCCTATTTTCTAATCCTCGTGATCGCACGAAGCGTTGAGGAGAGGATACTTATTCTAAGCAAAACTGAAAATGAAAGCAAAAACTAAAAAATGAAATCCTACCTACTCTATACTAATTAGGAAAAAAATTAGTTACGTGTAATTAAACTTCCAATGAAGCCATTCACGTAGCAGTAACAACAATAGATTCAGTAGCAATTTTTTAAATGAAAAATGAAAATATTCGAGAGTGGATGAGTCTAGTTCTTGTAACTGCAAATCAACTAAAAAATAAAAAGACGAATCTAATATAGTACTTACTGGAACCATTGTTCGATAAAGCTTTGATAAGCACAGTTACTCTCACTTAGATCATATTGTAACTCTTGTTTTTCTTCCTTGATCTCCTGTTTGAATGACTGTTCACCATCAGTTACACAAGATTCTTCAGATGGTGAATCTTCGTTTATTTCTTGGGGAGTAGTTGAACTTTCAATTTTTGTCAAGATCTCCTTTTCCAGGGAAGAGGAGATTCTGACTTCTGCAAGGATCTGAGTGAGTAGTTCCAAGCTGACACTCATTATTAAACCATGTTGAAAGAGATTCTAAAAAAAAAAAAAAAGCAACACACTAAAAATTGAATTAATAGCAAAATGACCATAGAAATAATGTTGAATTCAATACTCAATTAAACCCTCTTACAAGGACTTCTCATTAATTGAGTAATCGAATGCTTCAATTACAACTATGAACCATGAATTCATCAAACGCTCTTCACAGTTGCGAAAATCAACCACACTTGCAGAAATTGAAATTCACACTTGCATAAATGTAAACACACCCTACATGCCCTGATCCATAAGAGGTCGAGCCCGTTACGGTATATCGAATGCGATGCGTAGGTTTTTCCCCACGTCTTACTGCCTTAACACCTCGGAGTTAGGAACATGTCTAAACACACTTGCATGAAAAATCAAACTAAACTTCAATCCATCGCGCCTCCTCATCAATGACACCAAAATGTTGGGTGAAACTATGTTCATTTAATTATATTTTAGTACTTTCCCAACTATTTAATTTGTCAATCCGAGGTTCGTAGACTTATGAGGCACATGCACTATATATGCAGGACCGAAGTGGAACTAATCTAATCTAATCTAATCTAAATTACTAAAATCAAATTAACCTAAGAAGGCATTGAAACATTAACTATGAAACCAGGAAGTTGCATAAAAGAAAATCAATACAACATGTGAAGAATTGAATGACAAACAACATATGTGGGCTCACAACAATAAAACTATCTCAAATTATATTACAAGAATTAAATTACAAATCATGAAAGTGTAACAATAAAAGAATATGAATCAAAGCTAATCTCTATTCTCTATTATTCCTTATTCCTTATTCATTTTTCATTATTAAAATGAAGAGAGAGCACTCTCTTATATACATGAGGAATATAACCTTCTCATAATTACATATCCAATATTCTCTCAAGCACTCTCAACTAATTTCCCATTATTACAAGATATGATCCCACAAATCTCTCAAGAATTTTTAACTACTTTCCCATTATTACAAAATATGATCCCTTTGAATCCTCTATAAATCTCTCACATATCTTGGATAAGATATGCCAACCAAATCTTCCATGATATTCTCCTTAGGAATTGCATAAGATATGCCAACCAAATCCTCCATGATTTTCTCCTTAGGAATTGGATAAAATATGCCAACCAAATCCTCCACGATTTCCTCCTTAGGAATAAGCTTGCATAATTATCTCCTTAATATGGTGGAGGAGATATTAATTCTTCACATATTTCCTACACAACACAAAACTCACATATTCTTGAGATATATATAAAAATATGTATATTTTATAATATTTAATCATAAATTCACTTGTAATACAAAAATGAATAAAATGGAAAATAAGAAGGTGAAACCCAAATGTATTTATGAAAATGATATGATAAAAGGTTCATGGGATGATGAAATGTAAGGAATAGTGAAGAAAAAGGTTGATGAAAATATGACATTTCTGAGTGGCCAATCTAGGGTGCTAGATTAGACTAAATTTAATGTCAACCAAGGTAGGTAAACCTAGACGCACGTGTCTAAAGTCTATAGACCTAAAATGATCTCATTTACCTAACTAAGTGTCTACTATGACAGGCTACAACACTCCTTTACAAGAGATTGGAATATGTTTCCTTTCACACTTTAACGCTCAGATTATCTAATTTAATTAACTGTTCTAAAGAAACAGCGTGTTACTAGTCTGAGTTTTCAACCCTCTTACAAGGATATCATTCACAAAAGTTGTTTCCAGCTAACACACTAAGCATTCATGAAAACAAAAAACTATTTTAAGCACACTAAAAATCAAATGCATGAAAACATAGTCCACAGAGATACTTCAAAATTCAATGGGCGATTAAATCTTTTACAAGATCTTGTTCAATAATCTAGCAATCGAATTTTCAAGATATCACCATGAATCATACAATAATACTTGCAAGAACTTCTAATGGAATCAGTAAACTCACAGGCAAGAAAATAACATCAAACGCTATTCAACGCTATTCAGATTTGAAAACGCTATGGAAATGAAAACAAAAGTATACCAATATCCACGTAGGAAACTTCAGATGATGAAAACGTTAATGCATAAGCACTGTAATGGTGAAATGATGCCTGTAATTAAGTTCTGGAAATCAAATAACATGCAAGAACAGAGTTCTGGAAACAATACACAGGAACAACGTTCTGGAAAATACAATATGTAGTCTTTTTAATCTGCTTGTCTACTATCCTATGTTCAATAACTTTCCTTCCAGTCTATAATCGAATGTACATACATTATCATGCAGATGTTGCTGCTTTTAAAATAAAAAAGGTGATTTTCATTTTCAAATTATATTACAAGAATTAAATTACAAATCATGATAGTGTAACAATAAAAGAATATGAATCAAAGCTAATCTCCATTCTCTATTATTCATTATTCCTTATTCATTTTTCATTATTAAAATGAAGAGAGATCACTCTCTTATATACATGAGGAAGATAACCTTCTCATAATTACATATCCAATATTCTCTCAAGCACTCTCAACTAATTTCCCATTATTACAAGATATGGTCCCACAAATCTCTCAAGAATTTTTAACTACTTTCCCATTATTAGAAAATATGATCCCTTTGAATCCTCTATAAATCTCTCACATATCTTGGATAAGATATGCCAACCAAATCCTCCATGATCTTCTCGTTAGGCATTACATAAGATATGCCAACAAAATCCTCCATGATTTTCTCCTTAGGAATTGGATAAAATATGCCAACCAAATCCTCCACGATTTTCTCCTTAGGAACAAGCTTGCATAATTATCTCCTTAATATGGTGGAGGAGATATTAATTCTTCACATATTTCCTACACAACACAAAACTCACATATTCTTGAGATATATATAAAAATATGTATATTTTATAATATTTAATCATAAATTCACTTGTAATACAAAAATGAATAAAATGGAAAATAAGAAGGTGAAACCCAAATGTATTTATGAAAATGATATGATAAAAGGTTCATGGGATGATGAAATGTAAGGAATAATGAAGAAAAAGGTTGATGAAAATATGACATTTCTGAGTGGCCAATATAGGGTGCTAGATTAGACTAAATTTAATGTCAACCAAGGTAGGTAAACCTAGACGCACGTGTCTAAAGTCTATAGACCTAAAAGGATCTCATCTACCTAACTAAGTGTCCACTATGACAGGCTACAACACTCCTTTACAGGAGATTGAAATATGTTTCCTTTCACACTTTAACGCTCAGATTATCTAATTTAATTAACTGTTCTAAAGAAACAGCGTGTTACTAGTATGAGTTTTCAACCCTCTTACAAGGATACCATTCACAAAAGTTGTTTCCAGCTAACACACTAAGCATTCATGAAAACCAAAAACTCTTTTAAGCACACTAAAACTCAAATGCAAGAAAACATAGTCCACAAAGATACTTCAAAATTCAATGGTCGATTAAATCTTTTACAAGATCTTGTTCAATAATCTAGCAATCAAATTTTCAAGCTATCACCATGAATCATACAATAATACTTGCAAGAACTTCTAATGGAATCAATAAACTCACAGGCAAGAAAATAACATCAAACACTATTGAACACTATTCAGATTTGAAAACGCTATGGAAATGAAAACAAAAGTATACCAATCTCCACGTAGGGCCCATCCATGCTTCAATGGCACACTTAGGAAACTTCAGATGATGAAAACGTTAATGCATAAGCACTGTAATGGTGAAATGATGCCTGTAATTAAGTTCTAGAAATCAAATAACATGCAAGAACAAAGTTCTGGAAACAATACACAAGAACAACGTTCTGGAAAATACAATATGTAGTCTTTTTAATCTGCTTGTCTACTATCCTATGTTCAATAACTTTCCTTCCAGTCTATAATCGAATGTACATACATTATCATGCAGATGTTGCTGCTTTTAAAATAAAAAAGGTGATTTTCATTTTTTTTTCTAATCTTAACTAATTTCCAAAACAAAACGAAATAAGTTTAGGTAACTTTGGCTTTTTGCTGCTTTTGTGACTAAAAAGGTTGGGTTTGACCAGCATTGACCGTGTATCCAAGAGCTCCATATTCGTTGTTGAATAGATCTTTCACCATGTATGTACATCCTAGATCATGTCCCTATCCTCTGTTTTGATTTTCCTACCATGCCACGTGTCACAACATAAACCAATTACAGGAAATCATGACATCCCGTAATTTTGTTGAAAATTTCTAATTTTTAACATAAAAATTCATAAATTAAATTTAATGTAAAATAAAAACTATAATGCTTTGATTAATAAATTTCAATGGACTATGAGGGGTTTATGGGAGAAAATGATAGAAAAATGATGAATTTCTAGAAGAAAAGGACGGCAATGAAATGGTACCAACATCTTCCCCAAGCTCAATGATTTAGCATGGCCTCATGCTAATCCTAATGTGCTCCCTTTATATTTTGTTCATGCTTGTGCCTCTGCCGCTTGTAGCAATGCATCTATATTCTTCTGAGCTTGGGAATTCTTCTGAACGTGGAGCTCATGTTTCATATTCTTGTATTTTTCTTTGAGAGCTTTCTTCGGAGTGTACCATTTTGTCGCCCAATTGCAAATTTCAGTTTTCTCAGTCTTAAGTTCTTTCATTTGCTCCTTCAGTTTCTCATTTTTCTGCTGAGTCTTCTTCCTCTGAGTTCTCAACATTTCATTTTCCTTCTTTATGACCTTCTCTAGCATGCTTGCTTCCATCAATTCCTCTTTTAGCTTTTCAATCTGTTTCTCTAACCTTCTTTGTTTCTTGTTTGCAGGTGCTGGCTCTTTCCTTTCTTCCTTATTACTCTCTATTTCCATTGATGTTTCTTGTTTTGGCTGGGAATGAGCACTTCTCTCAATGTCCATTGGTGCATTTGCATTTGACTCTAGTTGATCAGCTTGTGGTTGGTTCTTTTGTATTCTCCTTGATCTTCTAGTATAAGTAGTGAAGATTCTGTATTGTTCAAATTTCTTGGCAGTTTCTTGCCTCATCCTTCTTGTCCTCACACTACTGCTATGTGGAGGAACATTGCTTGACTTGCGCTCAGGGATTTCCTCATCAATATCAAGCATAAACTCTATGCGCTCTTGCTGTTCCTATTCATCTTCTCCATCTTTAATTTGATTAGCAATCAGAAATTCTTTCCATGTTTTTCCCCTCCTCTGCAACTCAAATTCAATTAGAATTTTAATCAACCCAAAATGATACAAACTCTTATCTTCATTACCCTTTTGTTTCTGAATGGTTTTTGCCATTTTAGTCAAGCTCTAAGAGGAAATAGGGTAGACTGATGGTGCATTGAACTTTTAAGTGCAATCGGAGTTTGATGTGATATAGGTATGCTATGCTGTAACGCCCTTCAGATGTAAACAATTTCTGAATAATGTATACCATTTCATCCCATGGGTGCATTAGCCAACTTCTAAGGACACCCTTTTTCCAGATGACAGAGGAAACCCTTGACCTAGACATAAACTGAGTCCATTATTTTTCCTTAAATTGTTTTGTTTTGAAATATTTTTCCCCTTCTGGACTGATTCCCAATGTTTGTGCTATGGTATCATCTGAAATTCTAAAAGAGAAGTTTCCTATCAATGTTTTCTCTCCATTGAATGTGAATGCAAACTGCTTTGTCACTTCTTCATTGTTCCGATTAAATTTCTCTAGAAAAGCTAACCATTGCTTGTCCCTTAAAATCGTAATATAGTCATCATGATATTGTGAACTATCAAATCTTTCACGCTCTGCTCTATTGGTCATTTTGAAAAAGAAATTTCTATTCTAACCCTTTTGTTTATGCTCAACAATTCAATAAGGGTTTCTCAATTTGTTACCTCTTTTCCGCGCTCCACTTAACCGATCTGGTAACGCCCTCAATTCTCGAGGTCTCCTTCTTCAATTTCTTGGGCAACAACCTGATTAACATCCTTAGATTATGGGTGGAGGTAGAAACTCGTGGTAAGCTTGTTTTCTATTTTCTCCCTTTGAAGCGCTTGCTGTCTCGGCCTTCTTTGAAAACTCAGAGTTGAATCACTAATATGGTAATGCACTTTATGAACTGAGGGTTTTATAAAGTGAAAATTAACAACCGACCTTTCCCCAATTACTATAATGATAATGCAGAGTTGGAAGCGCATTCACCTCATAAAGACAGAGGAGCAGTACTAGTTTGCATAGGTACAATCATGAGAATTCCATATACATATAAGGAGTGATGTAGGGATGATAACGGATATATGTTGCATGAGTCAACTTGGATCAAACAATTGTTTTATAGCTCCAAGATTAAAAAATGAATGAAATCATTTAACACTTGCCTTTCCAATGATTCACCATTTTTCCATTACTTGTTGGTACTTGGCCGATTGGAAAAGTGATGGATCGATGACAAGGTTTGAAGAGTGGTGTAGGAAAAGATTTGAAAATTGTAGTAGGAATATGGCAATAGGCTAAAGTGTGATGAGAAATGATAGCAGAGTTGAGTAGTTAGGAATGTTACAAGGGTGACGGGTATAGGGGTTTTTGAAATTGATAACAAGCAATCATAATCATCATATTTAACACTAAAATAATTCAAGAATTTTAAATGTTAAAAATAAAAATTACAACAATACATTACACTTGTTGGTTGACCAAAAGTTGAGATGGCATGCATAGGTAGGACTAATCTTCACTGTCTAAATATGATTAATCTTCACTGTCCAAAACAGGTCCCTTTTGAGATGAAATTGGATATAACAGGTCCCTCTGAAATTTTAAGAACTATGTTTGTGTAGCTTCTTTGATCCTTGGTGTTGATGTAGCCTTGATGATAAACAACCTTTGAAAACTCTGTTGAAACTTTGTTGAAGTAGCCTGATGTATCTTGAATGTAGTCTTTAACAGGTCCCCATGATATTTGTTGAACAGCTCCCTCTAACATTGGTACTGGTAACATAGCCTTCTAAACAGGTCCCACTACATATTGCTTGAACAGGTCCCTCTGATTAGAACAAAAACAAAAACAACTCTTTTATTGAAATACTGAAGTACTGAAACAAATTCTTTGAACATTTACAAATGAGTAGATGAGATAGGGAAAAAAAAATGCTGATTCTTCTGGTTCTTCTCTCCCGCTAAAGCTTTGACTTGTCCTCATGTCATTATTGAAATGATGAACAAAACAGTAACGAAATAGAACAAGGAATTCTTACCAGCTAAAGGATTGGCTTTCTAGGAAGAATTCTAAGTTAGAGTGTGCTAGAGTTTGGTTTTCACATCTAAACCATTATTATTATTTTTTCTTTTAATTTTATTATTATTATTATTATTATTTTTAAATTTTGATTTTTTTTTTTTAAATGAAGTGGAATGAACTAAGGTAGAGATATCATAGCTAAAGGTTGCAATATCTCAACCTCCCTTTGCTGAGATACAATGTGAATAAAATCCTCCTTGTTGATGGGCTTATGATAGAGTTTCAACCGATGGCCATTGAAAAGAAAGGTGTTGCCTTCTCCATCAATGGTAGTAAGCTTGATTGATCCATTTTCATGTACTTGAACTATTTCATATGGGCCCATCCAATGTGTGGTAAATTTGGCTTTATGATCTCTGAATTTAGAGTCAAAGAGTAAAGCCCAGTCTCCTTCTTTGAACTGTTTCATTTTGATGTGTGCATCATGCCACTGCTTCCTTTGTTTCTGCATTAGGATTGTTGTCTCCTCTTCTTGCTGCCTCATTTCATCTAGCTGGTTCAATTACTAAGTTCTCTCTTATTGGGCTTCATTGAGATTAATTCCTAAATCTGCAACGATCTTATAAGTATGTATTTGAAATTCAATAGGAAGCATTACCTCTTTGCCATACACCAACTGATATGGTGTAAATCCTGTACTGTTTTTCCACGTGATTCTGTAAGCCCAAAGTGCATTTTTGAGATTCTCTTCCCAATTATTTATGTTCATTGCTATGGTCTTAGTGATAATTCCTTCCAATGTTTTATTTGTGGATTCCACCTGGCCATTGGCTTGTGGATGGTAAGGTGTGCTTTTCCTGTATTTGATTTGATATTTTTCTATGATGTCTTTGACTAGATTTGAAGTAAAGAGTAAAGTGTGATGGGAAATGATAGCAGAGTTGAGTAGTTAGGAATCTTACAAGGGTGATGGGTATAGGGGTTTTTGAATTTGATAACAAGCAATCATAATCATCATGTTTAACACTAAAATAATTCAAGAATTTTAAATGTTAAAATAAAAATTACAACAATACATTACACTTGTTGGTTGACCAAAAGTTGAGTTGGCATGCACAGGTAGGATTGATCTTCACTGTCCAAATATGACTAATCTTCACTATCCAAAACAGGTCCCTTTTGAGATGAAATTGGATATAACAGGTCCCTCTGAAATCTGAAGAACATATATTATTAAAAAAAAAATGAATTTCATTCTTTTGTTTTTTATTTAAAAAAAAAAAATCACAAAATTCATGCAGGTTTGAAAATAAATAATGGAACACTTGGAAACAAATTTCAAACATTTGGGGGATTCTATAGATGATGGTTATCTTATTTTGATAGCTTCACGTTGACATTAAACTCATAACATATTTATGTTGAATGCTTTTATATGGCATACTAATATGCTGAACACAACAGATCTTTCTAATGCCAATCTTTTTGTCGAGTATATTTCATGTGACACAAACAGGGAGTATTACTTTTCATGGTTATTTTTAATAATGGAGTGATATCAATATCATTTATAAGTCAACTTCAACACTTTGATTGTCCTTAATATGTTTTATTTGGTATGAAATTTTTGCGTAAGAATCATGAAGGAACTGGCCATCTCTTTTAGAGCACACCTATGTTTTCTTTCTGCCAAGTTTTTTTTACAAGTTACAGGATAATCAATTGATCATAAGGAGATTACATTGTGATGATAATTGGTCTTCCAAAGACTAAATTCATGAAAAATTCTAAAGAAAAATCCAACTCCACAACCACTACCTTGCACTTCCCTTCTTGAAATAGATTTTGAATTCCACCAATTGTGAATCCATAAAACATGACATTTCCATATCCATTTTTCACAGCAAAAGTTCTTATTCATACACCATGCATTTCTTTACATCCATTCCTTACAAGATTATTGTCATTTTCCATGCCATTACCATTCCCCTTCATTTCCACGAATAAAACCCTGCTTCTATGGCTATCATTGAGTGAAAGTCCTAGAGTCTAATTATCTTTGTAAAAACACCTAGAGGCTTGCATTCCTTAATGGCAAGTACTCTTGCCAATGAACAATGGGAGTACATTAATATCCCTTGTTCATTGGATCTTGTAGGTGACTCGACCATGAAAAATGTATTCTTACCTACAAAGATGTGTTAGGCATACTGACTCCCATTGGAATCAATGGTGGGAGCTCTTGTGTTGGCTAGGGGCATTCATTAACAGCCACTAAGTCAAAAAATTCTTGCTATGTTCGACACCAACACATTTATTCACATAGTAAGATTTGTGCCATCGAGCGCTGAATACTTGAAGACCCATATTTTGTAGCAAATGCAACAAATTTCCTTTCATTGTTTTTCAGTTTGTCATGACTTGAGGAAAAGTCAATAAGTAAGGTTGGGGGGGAGGAAAATGTAAATTATATATTTTGTATACCTTCCAAGCCTTATATATTTTCATCCATATTCAGCAGACTCATCAGATTCATCAAACTATCCAGTAGCAGATACGACAATACCGATCCATCATTCATCCACAACTTGCAGAAGAAGCTTCGGACCAGAATTGCAGAAGCTGAACATGCATGATTCATCCACTTCATTAGGTAAGTAAGGTATGATTTGTTCTAACCTTTAATCTTGATATTATTTTTGATGCTAAAATGATAATATTTGGAAAATATTCCACTATTTCACTATTCCCTTTCTCATTAAAAATTGCCAAAAACCATCAGCTGGGGTGGGGGGAATTTCACACTTCATTTTTTTTCCCTCATTCATATTACATTTTAACCCACATAATCTTCTCACAAAAAAAACTACTACAAAATGATGAGAATATTAAATGACTTCTTAAAATGATTGATCTCAAAAAAGTAAATAATGATTGTAAACACAAGAACCAATCATTAAAAAGAGATCTCAACAAAGTAAATAATGATTGTAACACAAGAACCAATCATTAAAATATGTAAATGGTTTGCAAAAATAAAAATTTATCCAAAGATGTGCAAAGTTAAAAGGAAGTCCATGATTGAAAGATGGTTGTTACACAAGAATCAAACATCTTGTAAAAGGAAGCTCATCTAAGAATCAAATAAGTCATTGTAGTAGCTTGCATGAGGACATGCAAGAAGCTCAGTTGGGGAGTATGTTTGGGCTTCAAAATGTCATGCAAATATCACTCATTACCATACATTTTTCACCTATGCTTCCATTATATCACTCACTATTCGCCACCTTTTCACTCCATTTTCCCTATTATTCACCATTAATGTGTCCCATTTATATTTTCCAAATATTATTTATTTTTAAGAATTTTTAAGAGAAATTCTTGATTAAATATTAGAAAATAATATATTTTACTTTATATATGGAAAGTAGGTTGTTTTTTTGACATGTGTAGGTTCCAAGGAAGCTTCCAAGACACCTTTATGTGACCTTGAATGATCAAATTCGAATTTGAAGAGATAAACCTCATGGAGAAAATCAAGGACAAAAAGGGGTTATGTGTATAGATGGTTGAGAGATTTATGGAACTAAAGAGAGATTAGTGGATGATCGTTATGAGTTTGTTACTCATACCATTGTAGAAATAGGAGTACAATCTCCTTCATTTGTAATCTGGAAGTTTTTGTAATCTTAGAATTTTGGAGTATGTAATATTAGAATCTTAGAGTTGTAATCTTAGAGTTGGTTTGTAATGGAGATTTTCGAATAAAGGATCATACTTCAATTTTGCTTCTATATCTGAGTCTCCATTAAAGTGGTGTGCTTGTGGAGTTATGGAGGGCCCCCATGGCCTCACTTCCATGCTTATTTGTTTATTTTAGGTATAATTTATTTTATGTTTTTGTTTGATTTCAGCTTTCAAGTTTTATTAAATGTTCTAATATTGGAAGGATCTTATTTGAAAGTGTTTTTGTAAAAGAACTATAAG
This sequence comes from Pinus taeda, assembly GCA_000404065.3. NCBI lineage: Eukaryota > Viridiplantae > Streptophyta > Pinopsida > Pinales > Pinaceae > Pinus > Pinus taeda. Next base: position 100,849 of record APFE030283100.1, on the reverse strand, counting down.
ATCTCATACAATGATTAGATCTAGGTTAACTTCATTTCAGCTTTGAATTTCTAATTAGATGATCTAATTTTGGAAGAGATCTTGTAAAATATGTTCTTGTAAGAGAATCATAGATCTCAAACAATTGTTAGATCTAGGTTTGATTAGTTATTGAAAGAGATATTAGTGAATATGTTCCTGTAAGGGGACTTTAAGATCCTAGATAAATTAGGAATCTTTCTAGATCTATCTATTTTAGATAAGCACTTCTAAGTTTACCTTCCCGGGTAGACATTAAATTAAGCTCTAATTTCCATATGCATTTTAGACCAAAAAAAAAACTTTGACTCAATGATATCCATAGAAGTAGGGTTTTATTTGCGGAAATGAAGGGGAATGGTAATGACATGGAGAATGACAATAAGCTTGTAAGGAATGGATGTAAGAAAATGCATGGTGTATGAATAATAACTCTTGCTGTGAAAAATGGAAATGGAAATGTCATGCTTTATGGATTTACAATTGGTGGAATTCAAAATCTGCTTCAAAAAGGGAGGTGCAAGGTAGTGGTTGTGGAGTTGGATTTGTCTTTTGAAGTTTTTCATGAATTTAGTCTTTGGAAGACCAATTGTCGTCACAATGTAATCTCCTTAAGATCACTGGATTATCCTGTAACCTGTAAAAAAAACTTGGTACAAAGAAAACATAAGTGTGCTTCAGAAGAAATGGCCAGTTCCTTCATGATTCTTACACAAAAATTTCATACCAAATAAAACAAATTAAGGACAATCAAAGTGTTGAAATTGACTTAATCATGATATTAATATCAATCTATTTTTTTAAAAATAACCATGAAAAGTAATACCCCCTGTTTGTGTCAGATGATATATGCTCGGCAAAAAGATTGGCATTCGAAAGATTTACTTTGTTCTGCATATTAGTATGTCTTATAAAAGCATTCAACAAAAATATGTTATGAGTTTAATGCCAACTTGAAGCCTATCGAAACAAGATAATCATCTATAGAATCCTTCAAATGTTTGATAAATTGATCCTCAAAATTTGTTTCCAAGTGTTCCATTATTTATTTTCAAACCTGCATGAATCTGTGAAAAAAAATATTATTTTTTTTATATTTTAATTTATTTTTTTTAATACAAAAAAAAAAACAAAAATGTTTATATAATATATATATATATAAATTTTATTTTTTTTTGAGTAGTTTTTTTTTTTTTTTTTTTATAAATCATCAACAAAACAAATTCTAAACACTAAGAAAGAAAATTTCTAAAAATAAACTAACACTAAAATGGATTTTCTTCTAATATCCCTAAAAAAACACACAAAATCCTCTAGAATCAATGAAAAATCTGGCTTTTTGTTTAGAAAATCAAGAGAAGATAATGCAAATGATAAATATCTCCAAGATAGGTCAATTTTTTTTTTAAACTAAAATTTAAAAGGACTAAGTTTTATCTAAAATGTTTTTTTTATTTAAGATGATTTTTCACTCATGCAGATCAATTTCCCGGGAAAAGTATTTTTATTTGAAATAAATCAATAGATTTTTTTATCTTCCTGATTGCATGAAGCGGAGGAAGAGAGCATACTAATCTCTTGATTTTTTGTATTTATGCAAGTTAGTGTGGATGGATAAAACACAATTAATATTTGTGACAAAACCTTGCATTATCTACACTCTTTCTGCAATGTCACGAGGGCGTTTAGACTCTCGGAAGACAAGGCTTTCCGATAATCAAGCTCCTGGCTCACTCGTGATACAGAAACAAGACATAGAAATGCAAAGATGTGCCACCGATTTCTTCATGATGATTTATTTTTTTTGAAAACAAAACTAAAAACTTCTAATGACTTCTAATGAGATCTCATTTTCATTTTTCTAAGTTATTCTACATTAACTTAAAAGATGTTTTATTTTCTGAGTAAAAGAATGCTTCCAATGAAGCCATCTACGGACTAAAAATTCGAACATGCTCACATGAAGATTTAAAAATTTTACATTATGTTTTGCAAGTATGTGAGAATCATGTCTCAGAGTTGGCTCAAGGTTATTGTCCTTGCTCTCCAAGAAGTACCTCTTCAACATTGTCAAAGTCCTCATATGTAGATGGATTAGTGAGAAATGGGGGGTTTAAAATAAATACTAAATTTAAAATAACTATGTATGAAAATAAAAATGCTCCAAACTTTGAACTCCTTTACGAACCTGGTATCACCAAGTTCCACAAATTAGTCCATAAAAACAAATGCATAAAAACAATTACTAAATCCTTCTAGTTGCACTTCCCTGGCAACGACACCAAAATTTGGGTCTAAAATGCGAATGCAAATTAGAGTTTAATTTAATGTCAACCCGGGAAGGTAAACTTAGAAGTACTTATCTAAAATATATAGATCTAGAAAGATTCATAATTTGTCCAAGATCTTGAAGTCCCCTTACAAGAACATATTCATTAAGATCTATTTCCATAACTAATCAAACTTAGATCTAACAGTTGTTTGAGATCTATGATTCTCTTACAAGAACATATTCTACAAGATCTCTTCCAACATTAGAACATCTAATAAGAAATCAGAAGCTAAAATGAAATAAACCTAGATCTAATAATTGTATGAGATCTTATGGTTCTCTTACAAGAACACTTTCAAATAAGATTCTTCCAATATTAGAACATTTAACAAAACTTGAAAGCTGAAATCAAACAAAATATAAAATAAATTATACCTAAAATAAGAAAATAAGCATGCAAGTGAGGCCATGGGGGCCCTCCATAACTCCACAAGCACACCACTTCAAGGAGAGTTAAAGGTAGAAGCCCAAAATTTGAAGTATGATCCTTTATTTCAAATCTCCATTACAAAACCAACTTTCTAAGATTACAAAAGAAGATTCTTAGATCTACAATGGAGAGTCTGTTACTCCTATTATTACAAGGGCATGATAACAACTCAATAATGATTCATCCACTAATCTCTGTTTAGTCAAAACTCACCATCTAGAAGACACATAACCCCTGTTTCCTTGCATTTCTTATGAGATTCATGTCTTCTCCACTGAGGCTTATTCTTATCAATCCCTTTGTCCTTGATTCTCCATGAGACTCATCTTAATCAAATTCCTTCTGTCTTGTTTCTCCATGAGACTTAATTTATCAAGTTAGAATTTGATCATTTTCAAGGCCCACATAAAAGGTGGTTGGAAGCTTTTTTGGAACCTACACATGTCAAACAAAAACAATCCACTTCCATATATGAAGTAAAAAACTATATTATTTCTATTTAATCAAGAATTTCTCTTAAAAATGCTTAAAAATAAATAATATTTGGAAGATATAAATGAGACCCATTAATGGTGAGCAATAGGGAAAATGAAGTGACATGGTGGTGAATAATTTGTGATATAATGGAAGCATAGGTGAAAAATGTATTGTAATGAGTGATATTTGTATGACATTTTGAAGTCCAAACATACAAAATGTCGGGTCTAAAATGCGAATGCAAATTAGAGCTTAATTTAATGTCAACCCGGGAAGGTAAAATTAGAAGTGCTTATCTAAAATATATAGATCTAGAAAGATTCCTAATTTGTCCAAGATCTTAAAGTCCCCTTACAAGAAAATATTCATTAAGATCTCTTTCAATAACTAATCAAACTTAGATCTAACAATTGTTTGAGATATGTGATTCTCTTACAAGAACATATTCTACAAGATCTCTTCCAACATTAGAAGATCTAATAAGAAATCAAAAACTGAAATAAAATAAACCTAGATCTAATAATTGTATGAGATCTTACGGTTCTCTTACCAAAACATTTTCAAATACGATTCTTCCAATATTATAACATTTCACAAAACTTGAAAGTTGAAATCAAACAAAAACATAAAATAAATTATATCTAAAATAAGCAAATAAGCATGCAAGTGAGGCCATAGGGGCCCTCCATAACTCCACAAGCACACCACTTCAATTGAGGCTCAAATGTAGAAGCAAAATTGAAGTGTGATCCTTTATTTCAAAATCTCCATTACAAAACAACTCTAAGATTACAAATGGAACTCTAAGATTACAAAATGAAGATTCTCAGATTACAAATGGAGGAGATTGTACTACCATTTATACAATGGGATGAGTAACAATGTCATAATGATCATCGACTAATCTCTCTTTAGTTCCATAAATCTCTCAACCATCTAGAAACATAACCCCCTTTGTCCTTGATTTTCTCCATGAGACTTATTTTGTCAAATTCGGATTTGACCATTCAAGGCCACATAAAGGTGTCTTGGAAGCTTCGTTGGAACCAACAAATGTCACAAAAACAATCCACTTTCCATATATGAAGTAAAATATATTATTTTATAATATTTAATCAAGAATTTCTATTAAAAATGCTTAAAAATAAATAATATTTGGAAGATATAAATGAGACCCATTAATGGTGAACAATAGGGAAAATGAAGTGACATGGTGGTGAATAATGAGCGATATAATGGAAGCATAGGTGAAAAATGTATGGTAATGAGTGATAGTCATATGACATTTTGAAGTCCAAACATACTCCCCAACTGTAGCTCTTGCATGTCCTCATGCAAGCTACTACAACGACTTATTTTTTATTTCTTAGATGAGCTTCCTTTTACAAGATGTTTGGTTCTTGTGTAACAAACATCTTTCAATCATGGACTTCCTTTTAACTTTGCACATCTTTGGATAACTTTTATTTGTTTGCAAAGCATTTGCATCTTTTAATGATTGGTTCTTGTGTTACAATCATTATTTACTTTGTTGAAATCTCTTTTTAATGATTGGTTCTTGTGTTTACAATAATTATTAACTTTGTTGAGATCAATCATTTTAAGAAGTCATTTAATATGCTCATCATTTTGTAGTATTTTTTATTTTGGGAAGACTATGCGGGTTAAGATGTAATATGAATGAGGGAAAAGAATGAAGTGTGAAATTCCCCCCTCCTCAAATGATGGTTTTTGGCAATTTTTAATGAGAAAGGAAATAGTGGAATAGTGGAATATTTTCCAAATATCATCATTTTAGCATCTAAAAAGAATTTCAAGATTAAAGGTTAGAAAACATCATACCTTACTTACCTAAAGAAGTGGATGAATCATGCATGTTCAGCTGCTGCAATTCTAGTTTGAAGCTTCTTCTGCAAGTTGTGGATGAAAGATGGATTTGTATTGTCGTATCTGCTACTGGATCCTCTGCTGGATAGTTAGATGAATATGATGAGTCTGCTGAATATGGCTGAAAATGTATAAGGCTTGGAAGGTATATAAAATATAGAAATTACATTTTCCTCCCTCCAACCTTATGTATTGACTTGTCCTCAAGTCATGACAAACTGAAAAACAATGAAAGGAAATCTGCTTCATCTGCTACAAAATATGGGTCTTCAAGTCTTCAACGCTTGATGGCACAAATCTTACTATATGAATAAATGTGTCGGTGTCAAACACAGCAAGAAGTTGTTGACTTAGTGGCCATTAATGAGTGCCCTTAGCCAACACAAGAGCTCCCACCATTGACTCCAATGGGAGTCAGGATGCCTAACACATCTTTGTAGGTACGAATAAATTTGTCGTGGTCGAGTCACTTACAAGATCCAACGAACAAGGGATATTAATGTACTCCCATTGTTCATTGGCAAGAGTACTTGCCATTAAGGCATGCAAGCCCTAGGTTTTTACAAAGTTAATTAGCCTCTAGACTTGATCTATGATATTATAAAGCAGGGTTTTATTTGCAAAAATGAAGGGGAATGGTAATGACATGGAAATGACAATAAGATGTAAGGATGGATTATGGAAATGCATGGGTATGAATAAGGAATCTTGCTGTGAAAAATGGATATGGAAAGGTCATGCTTTATGGATTTACAATTGGTGGAATTCAAAATCTGTTTCAAAAAGGGAGGTGCAAGGTAGTGGTTGTGGAGTTAGATTTGTCTTTAGAATTTTTCATGAATTGAGTCTTTGGAAGATCAATTGTCGTCACAATGTAATCTCCTTATGATCACTTGATTATCCTATAACCTGTAAAAAAACTTGGCAGAAAGAAAACATAAGTGTGTTCTAGAAGAAATGGCCAGTTCCTTCATGATTCTTACGCAAAAATTTCATACCAAATAAAACATATTAAGGACAATCAAAGTGTTGAAATTGACTTAATCATGATATTAAAATCAATCCATTCTTAAAAATAACCATGAAAAGTAATACTCCTTGTTTGTGTCAGATGAAATATGCTTGGCAAAAAGATTGGCATTAGAAATATCTGTTGTGTTCTGCATATTAGTATGTGATATAAAAGCATTCAACATGAATATTTAATGCCAACTTGAAGCCATTGAAACAAGATAATCATCATTTATAGAATCCTCCAAATGCTTGAAATTTGTTTTCAAGTGTTCCATTATTTATTTTCAAACCTGCATGAATTTTGTGAGAAATTTTTTTTTTTTGTTAAATAAAAAAACAAAAGAATGAAATTCAAA